>MU183812.1:0-38244 GCA_016904865.1 Pissodes strobi
TAGAAAACGAAATAATAGATAAAATGAGAGATCTCCTTCACACTAATATTCAGAAATACGCGGGAATGGACCCCACCTGCAGACCCTACATCCCTCAGCAAAAGACTTCAAGAAAATTAACAATTAAAGTAAACATCATGAATGAGAAAGTCCTACCCGAACTAGTAGAACGTATGGAAACCATTGAAGACCTTCACGACCTGATCTACAGTGGCGCCCTCACTGTAGCCATGAACAATGAAGCTAAAATCAAAGAACAAGGAGAAACACGAGAAAATAAAGAAGAGACGACACCACCGTGGAAGAGGAGACTTATGAGAAAAATAGAAACAAAGAGAGTGGAAATAGCAAGATTGACCGAATACAACAAGGGAAATAGCAGTAGAAAACTGCAGAGAAAAACCAAAAAGATACTTGAAAAATACCGAAACCATACTCCACGAGATATACCAAACACAATACCTGAAGAGGTCCTAGACACGTTGAAACAAAAGCTAACAGCTTTCAGCAAACGACTACGAAGGTATTCTGAATGTACCAAAAGAAAAAGGCAGAATAAAGAAATCACCAACAATGAAAAGAAATTCTACCGAGGACTAAAAGAAGGACCGAGAGCTAACGAACAGGTGAGAGAAGTACCAAGCAGTGAAAACATCACCGCCTACTAGTCCAACCTCTGGAGTGAAAGTAAACAACACAACTCGACCGCAAGCTGGTTGAAGAAAGAGGAAGAAGAAAACCTCAAGATCAGACCAATAGAAGAGCCTATCGTCTCGGAGGAACTTGTCTCACAGGTAATAAAGAAAACACACAGCTGGAAGAGTCCAGGAAGCGACAATATTCACAACTACTGGTATAAAAAATTTACAAGCACACACAAACAACTAGCGAAAGCGATTGATGACATCATCAAAGTCCCCCCAAAAAGTACACCACTTTATCACAGAAGGAAGGACTTACCTCCTTCCCAAAGGTAAACTCTCAGCAGACCCCTCCAAATACAGACCTATTACATGCCTCCAGACCATCTACAAAATAATAACATCCTGCATTACAACAATCCTGAATGAGCATATAGAGGGGCAGAATATGATGAGTGAAGAGCAAAAAGGGTGTCGAAAAGGATTTAAAGGACGTAAGGAACAAATCATTGATTCCACCATCCTCAATGATGCGAAAAAGAAACAGAAGAAGTTATCCTGCTGTTATGTGGACTACCAGAAAGCCTAGAAAGCCAGAAAGCCTGCGATAGCGTACCTCATTCGTGGTTAATCAAAGTCCTAGAGCTGTACGGAGTACACCCAAAGATAAGAAACCTCCTAAAACACCTGATGAAAACGTGGAGAACAGTGATACAACTAAGAACGAAAGAAAAACACATAACAACCCCAGAGATCAAAGTCAACCGAGGAATCTATCAGGGGGATTCATTAAGCCCTCTATGGTTTTGCATCGCCCTGAACCCCCTTTTAAACATGATAAATAGGACAAGAATAGGTTACACACTGAAGAACAACCAACAGGAACACACCATCTCACATCAGCTATACATGGACGATCTCAAACTGTATGCACCAAGCCACGACCAACTTAAAGAGCTCACCATGCTAGTTGAGATGTTCACCAAAGATATAAGTATGAATTTCGGACTGGACAAATGCAAAATTATTAACATAGAGAAAGGAAAAACCAGAGGACAAGGGATAGAATTGGGAAGTGGAGAACTGATAGAAGCAATGACAGAAGAAGACATGTATAAGTACTTAGGGTATGAACAAACAAAACTAATCGAGCAGATAAAAACCAAAGGGGAGCTGATGAAAGAGTACCTCAGAAGAGTTAAAAAGGTCTGCCAAACCGAACTAAATAGCAAGAACTTGGTGAAAGCCCTCAACACCTGGGCAATTCCCATACTCACATACTCATTTGGAATAATAACGTGGACAGCAATAGACCTCGAGAACATCATGAGAAAAACAAGAACTGAAATGACAAAACATAGAAAACACCACCCCAAATCTAGTACCCTACGAATGACACTGAAAAGAAAAGAAGGAGGACGCGGGTTGATTGATATCAAGAACCTACACAATAAGCAAATCAAACTGCTAAGAACATACTTCCATCAAAGAAAGACCACATCACCACTACATCAAAGTGTGTGCAAAACTGATAACAAATATACGCCACTCAACCTGGCAAATGAAGATGAGCAAGAGAATGAGAAAGTACACAGCAGTGACGAGAAACACCGAGAATGGCGTAGTAAGGCCCTCCACGGAAGACACCCCTATGACCTGGACCAACCCTATGTTGATAAACAAGCATCAAACGCGTGGTTGAAGGCTGGGGAACTTTTTCCTGAGACGGAGGGGTTTATGATTGCAATTCAGGACCAAGTGGTAAATACGCGGAACTACCGGAAGCATATTGTCAAGGATCCTAAAGTCAATGACGACCGATGTAGGAAATGTCAAGAAAAACCTGAGACCATCCAACATGTCACATCAGCCTGCAGTCTACTAGCACAAACCGACTACCTACATCGGCACAATCAGGTTGCAGCAATCATCCATCAAGACATATGCCACAGGCTAGGAGTCATCACAGATAATCCTAAGCTCCCGTACTACAAATACGAGCCGAAGCCTGTCAACGACACCAGACAGTACACCATTTACTATGATAGGTCCATCATCACTGATCACTGCGTACCGTACAACAAGCCGGACATCATCGTTAAATACAAAGAGACGAAGGAAGCCATCATTGCGGACATCGCTGTACCCAACACCCACAACATCCTTGCAACCATCGCAGAGAAGAAACGCAAATACACAGAACTAGCGGACGAGCTAAAGAAGATGTGGAAGTTGAACAAAGTCACAATCGTTCCGGTCGTCATCTCAGCCACGGGAATTGTGCCGAAGGAGCTACACAGGAGCTTGGAAACGTTGGGAATGCAAAGAAACATCCTATTCCTGAAGCTGTTGTTCTGAACACTACCAGAATCGTGAGAAGATTTTTGAGTCAAGAATAGATGGGAGTGCTTGGTGTTAACCCGTATCCCACCTGAAGAACCAGGAAACACCTGAGAAAACGGAAAGGAAATAATAATAATAATAATAATAATAATAATAATAATAATAATAATAATAATAAAATGTTAATAAATAGATGGACTATTGCATCTAGATTTTCATAATCAAGAAAAGAGAATGTTCTGAATGCATTTCATCTGCTTCTGGAACTTCGTTACTTTTTTCAATACCATCTTTATATAAATATTTTGGTATTTAGCATCATTGCAAAGATTGGCTGTACATAATTATTGAGCAATTACTAGGACCTACAATTACTTTTATTCTTATCATTATGCATTCCAAAAATGCTCTTGGTTTTCTTGGAAAGATGGAAGCTTCAAAGCTGGAAAAAGTGTTCGTCTTTATGACATAATTCACCTATCCACTTCTTCTGTATCTTCAACAGATTGAAATCTTATCCTTGAAATATGATATCTGCCATGAATCCAGAGTATGTGGAAACTTTACAAAATGATAAAGCACGTGTATAACAAACAAAATTTATCAAAAAAATGAGGGGAAAGGGGATATATTAATTTTAATTCAATCTTAAGAACTCAAGTACTACATTTTATCATTTATATTTTGAAAACTATATCCTGGCTGAACCATTGCCAAACGAAAGAAGTTTTGTTATAAATTTTAATTTTCAAATGTATCTGTTTGTCCGCGATCGATCAGGAAGCGTTAACATAATTAAAATTCCAAGAGATGGACATGCCTCTAGCCTTTAAAAAATTGTCTATATTATGGTTTCCTTTAATAACTGTTAATTGCCATGTTAAGGAAATTCTGTTTTGTGACAATAATTCAGATTCAATTAGCTGTCAAAACTCCTTTTTAAACTGGTTGCTTCGATTCATTAACGTGGAATATAGGGAAATTAGTAATTATTTTTCAAATCATATAATTTAACGACTGCCACTGTATCTAAATGCGTGTGTTGTGACAATAACTCAGATCTAATTAGTTGTCAAAACTCCTTTTAAAACTGGTCGCTTCTTTCATTAACGTGGAATATAGGGAAATTCGTAAAGATTTATTTCCCGCCTCCATCAGAATTATGCGAACAGGAGTCCCTGCTTGTTAACTTGCAGCCATGGTAGATTCCGAAAAGGCGTATTATGCTGGTAAGGTAAGGCCTTCGATGGTAGATAGGCACATTTAATAATAACACACAGAAGTAACAGATAATTCTTCCCATTATGTGCATAGAGAATTATGAGAGGGAAAACATAAATATTACAATGAAAATAGTGTTACTTTTATCTTGCGGAAAAGGGATAAGAGCACAAAACTTTCAGATGAAGAAAATATGAATAAAAACCAGGCAAAGAATCGTTAAACAAGTCTTTACCTTTAAGATATATTAAATATACAAAGTAAACTTAAGCCATTATGAGTTAGGTTAAAGGTGGTTGAACTTCTATAGCTACTGCCTCTGCATTACAATATCTTTCCTTTCATCTACAAAATAGAAAATAAAAATTCGCATCAAGTGATTAATAAAATTGAAAATCGTTTAAATAATGGATATGGACATGATGGGAGAATTATGCCTTCGAAAAGTTAATGTAACTCCTGGTGTCAAACCTTCTTTTAATCGTCAGCAAACATCAATCCCATGTGCACCTATCCAGCCCCCATATGTTTGTAGAAAACCATTTAGGTTTAAAAGCAAGGGAAGGGCTATAACATTCGTCAAATCTGATCTGAACTATAAACTTGAACTTGACCGTTCTTTAGTGAATCTCATGTTCATAGGATCATCTTTGGTGTTTCGGTCAAGCCTGGGACTTTTGACCATTTCTCTCTATGTTGATAGATGTGTTATTTGTGAAGGGTGAGTTTGAAGGGGAAAAGAGAGAGAAACGTTCTAGAAACCGGCCAGGGTAAGTGTATTTGCGTTTTTGATGAACGTGGACATGTGCAATTAAAGAGTTGTCTGAGGCATCGGTTCCTTTAGATAATTGGGTATTGACAATTTTGTCATGTTATGGAGTAGAGCATGTGAGATCTGATAAAGTTTTGTACCAGGTAATTATGGTTATTTAGTTTGCTTTATCTATAAATTAGCGGATAAATCGGCGCAAAATGGCTATTTATTTTGGAATGCGTGCGCGGGTGTTGGGCGCTCACTTCTTTCTCTTATCGAGGAGAAAACCTAAGTATTTTATTTGAGAGGGAATAAACGTTTTTGAGACCGTCAGGTGAATGCTCGGAATTGTGAAAAAAAAAAGATCGTATGGGTCTTTCTGCGTTTAATTTGATTTTTCAGTTCGCATCCACAGTTCCAGAAAGTTAATTTTGGGCTAAATTTTAGCTATTACATTACTCGGGCCATAACCTCGAGTAGTTAATGTATCATATGCAAATAAGTAGAGTTCATCACCTTAGGGGTTAGGAATGTCTTGGGTGGATATATTGAAAAGTCAGTGGGCCAAAAGGGAGCCTTGGGGGATCCTTACATGAATAAGCTGAGGACTGGATTGTGCTCAATCAGTCTGGAGTACAAACGTTTTACATCTCTCAGAATTTATCTAGGTACCCCTAGTCTGATTTGGTTAATAATATGACCATTATGCCAGATATTGTCAAGCGTTTTGAAAGTATCAAAACATATTACACCTGTGTGACACCTCGTATTGAAACTTCTCAGGATATTGGTAGCCAGTGGAACAGCTTTCACGTGGGAAGAGAAGGGGTAATAGGGATGTAAACTTAACGACGTACCACATACGATGGAAACAAACGTGTATTTGAGTTTTACAATACATCTCTATTATATCATCTGTTCCCACCTGGGATATGTTCGTCTGACATTGACCGGCTCCAAACCCAAACTGTTCCAATGGGAGTATATTTTTGTCCGTTGTAAAAGAGTTGAGATGGGAAATAATGACTCTTTTTGCAATTTTAGAGAGATTCGAATGTAAACAGACAGTCAGTTTTGGGACTGGGGTTCTCTCTATAGACGCTTTCCCTATAGACGCTTTTATCTTCTATGGATATAGACTCGACATTTCTCTCCCAACTCTGATCCATCAGTCGTGTGTCGGATCTTAGTGGCATCGGCATTAGCTTGCCTTTTAATGCCAGTATCGCTAGTTCTAAAAGCTTTGGGTTTTAGCTTGGTTTTTAATTCTATGCTTAACTCGCTACACTTAGGATATTTTCTTACTTTGGTCACATTTGATAGAGCAATCGCCTCAGAAATACTTGGGATTTACGAATAGGTTCGCTGAGGGGATTCTTTAACGATATTTTGTAACCTGAACCAGTTAAGCCTCCGAAACGAAGACTTGGCTTCTACCTAACAGGTTGCCGTATTCCGGTAATACTGAAAGATGATCTGAAGTAAGTTCGTAAAGAGCGATGAGTGTAGATACTCTGTCTATATTTTTTGCAGACAAAGATGTCTGTTTTTAGGCAAACCATATTATGTGTTATTCTAATCCTAATACTATTGGCGTTGGATGCCAATTTATTACGTTCGACTCTAAGATAAAACTACTTGGCAAATAGTGCTGAACGACGGTTTACAAACAAGTTAATATTTACCAAGAAGAATTGAACTGCGATCAGATGTCTACCATGTAATCCGGACGTCACCAGTCCTCGTAATGGCTCAGGCAGCACCGTCTGCAATCGAACACCAGGCTCAGCTCGTCTCAGGGAGGGTTGGTTCGAACTATCTTCTCCCAATATCAAGTTCCGTAATGTTGTAACTAAATAAGGAATTGAATCAAAATAAGTAATAGTCCAAGTCGGGGTTGGACGCCACCAAGTTTACTTTTGTTGGCAAGCCCTATCGATGTTAAACGAACACAGAAAAAAATACTTGGAAATAAAAAGAAACTAAGTTTAAATTCTAATGTCGAAATACGTAAACAATTACCTGTTGAAGACTACACTATCTGCTTGGTCACCATTCAACATCTACATACTCACATACACCTTAAATAATACCAAGCATTTGAGGCCAATACTTTATTTTGAATAGTAAAATATAGCAAGCTCCTCTAGCCTATTAAGTAGTTTCCCTGGATAGAAAGTAGCCAGCTACCCCGTAGTGAAATTTCGAAATGACTCGGTCTACTGATTGACTAGACACACCCCCTAGTCAACCTTGACAGTTTGACGTAAAATATTTGAAGGTATCAAATGAAAGGTTATAAAATTTTGAAAGTTCTAGTGTCAAATAAAAAGGTTATAAAATTTTGAAAGTTCACTTCTTCGAAACGCTTTGCTGCAACCTGGAACCTAGACGGTGATAGATATACCGAATTTATCACATAGACTATTCTAAGTTAATTTAATTCGGTTAGTATAGCCTTTCCAAAAACCCAAGTTGCAAGTTTCAACAAGAGAACGTATTCCTCAAAAAGGAAACAATGTTATGTTCGATTGTCAAAGCCAAAATTAAAGTAAAAGATAATAAAATGGATTAACTTCCTCGGATATAAAATGTACTAGAGATAGTCCATAAATCTAGCACCCGTAAAAAGTAAGTAATGTTTCTAAGCTAGCGTAGCAACACTTCACAAAAGGGTATTTAAATATGCATACTTCTGTAGATTATGCTGTATGCTATTACTTACTAAAGAAATTAATCAACCATTTTCGAAAAATGATAGAATACTAGATTCTGTGTAAAATTTAAAAGTCTGTGCAAAGTATTAAATATTCCTGGCGCAATAGTACTGTCCAAGTGTAGTAATATAATTATAAAATTAGAACTATCTCGTGTAACAGCATCAGATTCCCGAGGTTATATCCGAGAATTAGCCATCATTCTTCTCTGTATGTCAAAACAGTGCTGATTAACCAGATTCCGGGTAAAATTGGCTCTTCCTGATCTACAGGGAAACAGTCATAGAACACCGCAACAAAGCGCTACCGGAACTCCACCGTAGAATACAGCTACTAAAACCATTTCCAAAAACTAGCTCCAAAAACCAGCTTAAAAAAGAACCAGCTCCAAAAATCCTAAAAGCGTAAATTAAACCATAACAACAACATAACACGAAATTTACAAAAAAAATGCCAAACTCGGCCCCAAATATCTACTTGAAATTCTACATTCCAACAACTTGAAATCACTTACCCATAACTAGGGGTTTACCAAAACTTCCTGGGTATCTTGAGAAGGACAACGGTCTATATTGCCATTACGGCGGTTGCTAAGACTTAATTCCCACGCAACTAACCTTTCCTCCGGAGCCCTAATCGACTTCCAGTCTACTTCATGTAGAAAATACGGAAACTTCTCGAGGACTACCTCTCTACCCAAGGAAACTTCTTTGGCTCATGATTAAACAAAAGCCTTCAAAAATCAATAACAATAGTTTTTCTTCTGCTTCCTCTCCTCCTACTGGATCACAATATCGGAAACAAATCTGTAAACACGTCAATCACTATCAGCTGACAATCCACTAAAGATCCTCATATGTCAATCAAAATACTACATATCAGAAACTCTAGACAGGTACGAACTTATCGAGAAAAGACAATAGAGATGGTCGACCAAGTCAATATTCCTCCCCAAAATAACCTTTATAAATAAGAGAATTTTCACCCGTAACAACCAGCGTCTAAATAGGTATGTCTATCTGGGACTAAAATAGCATATTTGAATTTAAAAGCAGAATGTTGTAGTGCTAAGATACTGGAGTTATAAATCCGGCCGTCCCAGGTTCTCAAATTGAACAGTCGTCAATTATAATAGGATTGGGCAGTTAGAGAATAGATTCTCAAAACTGTCATAAACTAAAATGAGGAGAACGAACAGAACCAATGGTTAAAATTTGACTTTTTAATTTGACATTAATGAAAGTATCTGAGAAAATTTCATCTAGATTGGTTGATTCATTAGTGATTAAATGCATTTTGGTAGGAATCATAGTGCCACCACCCTCGTGAATTTACCTTTAAATGGGGAAAGAGAATCTTTGGCCTTTAAATCAGGTTTTCTAAGCGAGTAGGATACCAATTTCATATATTTCGCAGAAAATTATTCGTCCAGGTTTCTATCGAGGATAGAATTAGCGTTACAAAAAGCTGTGGCTAAAACTGGTGCTGAAGCATGGCTTAGGTTAATTGAATTAAGGGGAGTACTTACGAAACTGTAAATTATTATACTGGGATTCCCAAACGAAGGAGGTGGGAACTAAATTAGAAGAGGTTAAATGTGCTTCAGAAAGGGAAGGTCTCTTGGAAGGACCTAAGTAATTAGTTGGATAGTCATCTCTGCAATTTGCGCAGGTGGCCTTTGTAGTTTTGTTTTTAGTACATTTGATTGTTAAATGTGTTTTTTTGCATATTTCAGGCATTTTGGTTCTGACTCACATTTAGCCTGCGAATGTCCATACAATTGACATCGATGGCATTGAGTTGGATTGGTTTTTTTAAGATTCTATCTTGTTCATCGTATCTAGTTTAGTTAGATCGAAAATGTGCTTTTGTAATTTTGGAAGGTTGGTTCTTTTGATACCACCTCTAAATGTTCAAAGGAGTGAAACCCAGCTCAGTTTTAACTTTTCCGCAGTTTATTCGTCCAACACTCTCAGAACATAAAAGTTCTTTTCCTCGGGGAGGCTTGAGATCTTGCAAAAAACCATCCTAAACTAGGACTTTTGCTTCGTCTTCGGTCAAGTCATCACGCGTATGGTAGCGGCCCCTTTGTCGCTACCGGGTGAGCATGTGGCTATCGTTCAGTGGCCGTTGTTTCTCCTCGAGAAATAATTGGATGTCCTAGCCAGAAGAAATCCCCACAGGGAACCGGATGTTCCCGTGGGTTTATTTCTGTCAGCGCTTGCAAAGATTTAGCAATCAACCATTTTTAGTTTGTTTGTGATAGTCGGAGCCTTCAAGAGGGCATATACTCGACACCTTGAAGAGTCCAAAAATATAGTGCCATCGATCCAATAAGGGTGTAACCTATCTGGCCGGGTTGCTCCAGCTCTAGCTACGCCCGGACGTGGCCTCACTGGGCGCATGCGCTATGCTCGAAACTCACTACCAGAACCACCACCATCGCCACCACTAACCTAAACTAACTTTCTGTAATCAGGTTGATGGTTAGGGATGAATTTAATTCCTTCTTGAACATTTTTGGTTCTGCTTATATTGATTTAATTGGCTTTATTGTAATCCGAGACGTAAAATAACTGGGGGACTTCTATGACTAATTTTATCAGAATTTGAAACATTATTTTATTGTTAAGTGTTATATTGCGGTGCAGGGTTGTTTGCATCTAAATTTCAAGTTGCCATTTAATTTGCGGTGATTCAAGCAGTGGATATGCAGAATTATATTTTTTGAATGTAGTTAATCATTCTTTGATTTGTTATTTACGTTTTGAAACTACAGTGAAGCCATTAGTTTCAGTGTCAAAGTCTGAGTTTGAAGAATTGGAGACAGTATCCATAACTGAATTGCTGTTTGCTGATATATTTTTAATGATTTGTTTGGATGTAGAAGTATTCTCTCTATCAGCAACAACATACCTTTCAGTAATACTGATCAACTCTTTGACTTGATTCTGTAACTCTGCTATTTGGCTTTGCAAATCAGGTATTTTCTTTTAATGGTTTAATCTTTGTAACGGCAATTGCCACTGATACATATGCTGCTGCTTTTGAAAAACACCATTGCATCTTTACAACCTAGACTTTGCTGTATCGTGACCCTGGATTAGCACCCAGCAGTTGGTTGATATTGTGGGAACGGTGGAGAATCGGGATCGGGGATAACCTCCTTCAGGTTATCTAAACTACGCTTAGAAATAGCTTTATAATACGTTCGCAACTTTTGACACATTTATCAGAAAAACTGTCTGAATGACATTTTGTTAGGTGCTGCACCGCTCGTTAATTCAGATTCTTTGACCCTTCTGCTGGCGGTTGGTTGAAGACCAGTACGAATTCCAGCATTTCTCGTCCTTGCAAATGAATTAACTCTGAATTATCGTAAAAAGCAGCATCCAGCTCAGGATTTGGAAAGCCTGGAACAACCTCAACTAATTTTTATTTTTAATGATATTTATTTTGAAGGTAGTCTTTTTATTTCTATTAAATTGATGTGCTCGAGCATGAACTCATCATCCTTCTTTGATTCTGGTTACTATTGGAGCCCTTTTAATTCGAAATAACTCACGAGACATTCTAAATATACGTCATAGATACTTTACTATAGCTGATGTCTCCTATAGATCTATTTGACCATCAATTCTATGTAATAGGCAAGCTCGCCCATAGATAGGTGACTATATTATTTTCTAAGCACTGTGGCCATTTAAATGTTCGATCTCTTTTAAATAATTTTGCTCAATTTAAAGCACACATATTGAAGTATGATTATCACGTATTTGGTGTCTCGGAGAGCTGGCTGAGTTCGAATATCGATGATGATAGTCCTTCTCTAAATGGCCACGACTTTATTAGACAGGACCGCACTGGTATGAGGCGAGGGGGTGGCGTGGGAATTTATGTGAAATCCAATTTAAAATCTACTGTATTAAAAAGTGAGTGTAGGAGCATAACTAAACATATTTGGCTGAAGGTAGAGGTGGAGAACCAATTAATTATTGTTGGAAATATTTACAGACCTCCTGGCTCTAGCTGTCAGGAATTTCTAAATTATTTTGAGGACGTTTTAATTGATTTCTATGCCAACAATGACCAGGTCTTGTGTTTTGGTGATTTTAATATAAATATGCTGGACAATGATGATTCTCATGTTATTCAGTTAAATAATATTCTGAATACCTTCAACTTAGGCCAAGTGGTATCTGACCCAACGAGGGTTTCTCACTTCAGTTGTACATTAATTGATTTGATTTGTTGTAGTGTTGATATTGTGCGGGATGTTGGTGTTCAAGATATTGGCATCTCTGATCACTTACTAGTTTATGTTAAACTAAATTTGATTACAGCGAAAACACAAAATACTCAATATATGTTTAGGTCTCAGGATCGCATTAATTCAGTCCAATTTCAAACCGACCTTGAGAGCGCTTCTTGAAACTCCATTTATCAAATTGAAGACATAGACAAGAAGGTAGATTTTTTAACAACAACTATATTAAATATTTTTAATACACATGCTCCATTAAAATTAAAAAATAGCCAAAAAAGGCCATATAGTCCATGGATAACTGATAACATCAGACTAATGAAAAACCTTCGTAATCAGGCACTTGGTCGTTTTAGACGCACCCGTGATCCTAATCATTCGGGTTACTATAAGGATTTAAGAAATTCAACAACTGCTATCAGGGCTGAAAAAAAGGCATACCTCAATCAAAAATTTCAAAACTGTATTCCTAAGGAAAAATGGGCTGAACTGAGAAAACTAAATATTCTTAAAAACAAAAGTAAAAGTATTCCTGATCACCTAAAAAAAGGTCACGATTTAAATATGTATTTCACTCAAATTGCACAAAATAATAATAATCCTAAACCAGATTTATTAAATTTTTTTTAGGTTTTTATTTACTCAGGTTGATGAGGAATTAATTAGTAAAATTATTCCTAATATTAAATCTAAGACTTTCGGGGCAGATAACTTAAACATCACATTAACCTGTTTATGCTGTCCCTTTATAATACCCTATATAACTCACATCATAAATAGTTGTATAGGGAAGTCATACTTTCCAAAGGACTGGAAACTAGCCAATGTTTTGCCATTGGCTAAGGTTAACAACCCTACGGAGTTCAGTCAACTGAGATCAATATCAATTTTACCGACTATTTCGAAAATCTTGGAAAAAGTGATGGAACTTCAGATGGTCAGCTACGTTTATAGACTTAATATAATTCCCCCCAAACAATAGAGCCCGGTATAGCTGTTCCACTGCACTGACTGATATACTGGATGATGTGCTCATTTCTCAGGATTCTGGTGGTGCGACTGTATTGATACTATTGGATTATACCAAGGCATTTGACATGATCGATCATAGTATCATGGTTGCTATTTTGGGGTATAGTGGCTTTAAGGAGCCCGAGCCCTTATTGATATTTTCATTTTTGTCAGATAGAAAGCAGCGTGTCTGTCTCGACGGCAATAGATCCGACATCTTGGCTGTCAAATGCGGAGTGCCTCAGGGTAGTATACTTGGTCCACTTCTTTATTGCATATATACTTTTAACATAACAAATGCCTTAAAATATTGCCAGTATTATCTATATGCTGACGATACACACATTTATATATCATTTAAACCTGCTTTGGCGGCAACTGTCGGGGATCGAATCAATAGTGATTTAGATGTCTTATTGAAAGTTTCGAAAGATCATCTATTAAAGATGGATCCCAGCAAATCTATTGCTGTTCTTTTTTGCAAGGAAACTTATAGAAGCCAATTACAGGAGATTGTAAAACTTAAACTTGGTAACAATATAATATCATTTAAGGACTCAGTTAAAAATCTAGGTCTAATTATAGATTGCAAGTTAAAGTGTAAAGAACATATTGCTCTATGTTTAAGAAAGGCATATTCGATGCTTAAAGCAATTGAAGGGTCAGGGGAAAAAACAGGTAAGTCAATTATTGTCGATATTGAGAAAAACACATTTTCTTGGATCAAAATGTCACAGAATCAGCGTAAGAATTTATGAAAAGTTTGTTTGTGAAAATAACTAAAATATTATATTCTAGTAAAAAAAAAGTTGAGCCTCCATCATCCAAGTGGTTCCCAGATTTTGGAGGGTATCTGAAAAAACTCACGATAATAATTGCCATGAAAACTTTTAGGGATATTTTATAATTTTCTACACTTTAGGGTTATTAATATATTTAACTTACATTAATTTAGTTATGGTGTAGTTTACTAAAGAACTTGACAGTAGCTGGGGCACAATACTTCATTAAACTTTGCAGATCTTTGAACTTTGCACTATCAATCGGCAGTAGGCCTGGACAGAATAATAGAAATTCATTAGAAGTAGGTAAAGATTGTTTTTTTCAGTACTTAGCATCATTGCAAGCTGGTGACGCTCAACTCAAACAACTCCTTTTCCAATGGTGGACATTGTCGAGGTGCCCTGATAATGCCTGTAGGCACTATGACTTGCCAGGTTCTTTCCTCTTTTCGCTTGACTTGCTTGCTTTTTTTCCCTTATGGCAAAGCTTTGACGCTGTATATCTTCTGACTAGTCTGTTTTTTTCCAGTTTAGGAGCTTCTAAAGATACATATGCTCCTTCTGAACCGAATGCAAGCAATATCCCTATTTTGGCAAAAAATTGACTTACCTGCTTTTTTCCCCTGACCCTTCAATTTATTCACATAGGTATGATTTATCACAAAAAACTAAGGCCATGCTTTGTGATGCCCTACTCTTGTCCCATTTTAACTTTGCTGACCATTTATACGGCCCTTTTTTGGACAGCGTAGATTTGAAGAGAGTCCAAAAGCCCACAACTCCTGTCTCAGACTGATATTTGGCATACGGCATAGAGAAAGAATAAATTGCCAGAAGTGGGGTGGCTTAACATGGCCGGGCGGCGTACCTTGCATTCTGTTGTATTTTTTTTACAAAATAATAAGATTCAAATGTCCTCCATACCTTCATCAAAGGCTAAAATATCGAACAGACGAGACGTGCATAATGTAAATATTCGTAGACTGACCCTTTTAACAATACCATCTCATAAAACAGAAGCATTTAAGAAATCCTTTTCCTATCAAATCGCCTTGCTGTTGAATAGGTATGGAGTCATGGACTTTTCTATGTCAGTTTTCTCTTTCAAAGAGATCATTAGACCAACGTTGGTCCGATATAATTAGACTGCCATGTCTTACATGACCATCTCTCGTTCCCTCCTTCTATGTATTTCATGTCTCTCTCTCTCTCTCCCTCTCTCTCTCTCCCTCACTCTCTCTCCCTCTCTCTCTCTCTCTTTTCCCTTGTAATATTTATTTATTATTATTATTTACTAAGTTAAGTAATAGATAGTTATTGTTTTTTTTCGGTTGTAAGCTAAATTTTAAGTGTATCTGCAGTGTGTCATCTGTATATCTAGTTTAAAGATCTGTTTTATTGTTTTTTCTTTGGCTCTAGCAGCTGCTTCTTTCCTGAGGCAAGCTGATGCAGCCTTTTTTATTCCATTATGTCATCATTACTTTTAGGCATGTATTTGATTTTTTTTCTTGGAATAAAAAGAAACCTTTATTATTATTATTATTATTATAACCTTCTAAAATAAATGATGATGCAGCTTGTTGCAGATGAATGAGCGCTTTTTAAGTATTTATTTATATTATTATTTATTTCTGTTACACAGAAAGGTTTTTCAAAATAAGTCATATTATATTATCTAAAATAAAAAATCATGGCAATAATTTGCACTGTTGCTGTGACAAACAAAAAAATCGTTATAAACTGTAACTCAGCCGAATTGTTACAAAAATAAGGCAAACCAATAAGAACTTGTTTTGTAAGCTTTTATTGCAAATCCTTTAAAAATTCGTTTAGGCAGAGTACAGATTTAAGTTTTTCAGTAAATCTGATATTTATAACGACATAATCGGCAAGAATGCAATACTGCTGACACAAGAACATAAATAAACAATTTAGCGCAAAAATTGCAAAAAGTTTGGAGACAGAGATAAAGGTCTAGAAATTAATTAACTTTTTTTTTGGTGGAAGTTTAACTTACTTCAAATTTGTAAATATTTTTTGAAAAACTTGCTTCTACATCTCTAAAGTTAATGAAATTTGTTTTCGATGAAATCAAGGGTTTCAAAAATCGGAGCGAAATTAAAAATCTAGTGGCACTTAAAATTTTCTAAAAAGAAGTGTCTCGCTAGGTTTTCAAGAAATTCTTCTGTGAGCTCCTATTGCAAATCATTTAAAAAATCGTTTAGGCTTAGTACAGATTTAAGAATAAAAAAAAGTTTTTCAACAAATCTGATATTTATACGACATAATCGGCCAGAATGCAATACTGTTGACATAAGAACATATATAAACATCTTAGGGCTAAAATTGCAAAAAATCGAAGACAAAGATCCTAGCAAGGAAGTTCTAGAAATTAATTACCTTTTCTTTTAAATTTGGTGGAAGTTTAACTTACTTCAAATTCGTAACAATTTTGTTGAAAAAGTTGCTTCTACATTTCTAAAGTTAATGAAATTTGCATTCGAAGAAATCAAAGTTTCAAAAATCGGGTACAAATTAAAAATCTTAAGTTTAACTTACTTAAAATTTGTAAAAATTTTGTTGAAAAACTTGCTTCTACATCTCTGAAGTTAATGAAATTTGCTTTCGAAGAAATCAAGGGTTTCAAAAATCGGATAGAAATTAAAAATCTAGCGGCACTTAAAAATTTCTAAAAGAAGTGTCTCAATAGGTTTATAAGAAATTATTCTGTGTGCTTCTATTGTATATCCTGTAAAAATTCGTTTAGGCTTAGTACAGATTTAAGAACCAAAAAAAGTTTTTCAAAAATCCTATATTTATAGGACATAATCGGCAAGAATGCAATACTGCTGACACAAGAGCATAAATAAACAACTTAGGGCAAAAATTGCAAAAAGTTCGGAGAAAAAGATCCAACCGAGGAAGCTCTAGAAATTAATTAACTTTTTTTTTTAAAGTTGGTGGAAGTGCAACTTACTTCAAATTTGTAACAATTTTGTTGAAAAACTTGCTTCTACATTTCTAAAGTTAAGAAAATTTGCCTTCGAAGAAATCAAAGTTTTCAAAAGTCGGATACAAATTAAAAATCTAGCGGCATATAAAATTTTCTAAAAGAAGGTGTCTCGCTAGGCAAACCAATAAGAAATTGTTCTGTGAAGTTATATTGCAAATTCTTTAAAAATTCATTTAGGCTTAGTACAGATTTAAGAATAAAAAAAAAGTTTTTCAATAAATGTGATATTTATAACGACATAATCGGTAAGAATGCAATACTGCTGACAAGAACATAAATAAACAATTTAGGGCAACAATTGCAAAAAGTTTGGAGACAGAGGTCTAGAAATTAATTAACTTTTTTTTGGTGGAAGTGTAACTTACTTCAAATTTGTAAAAATTTTGTTGAAAAATTTGCTTCTTCCAAAATGAATAAAATTTGCATTCGAAGAAATCAAGGGTTTCAAAAATCGGATAGAAATTAAAAATCTAGTGGCACTTAAAATTTTCTAAAAAGAAGTGTCTCGCTAGGTTTACAAGAAATTATTCTGTGTTCTTCTATTGCAAATCCATCAAAAATTCGTTTAGGCTTGTACAGATTTAAGAATAATAAAAAGTTTTACAAAAATCTGATATTTATACGACATAATCGGCAAGAATGCAATACTGCTGACACAAGAGCATATATAAATAACTTAGGGCAAAAATTGCAAAAAGTTTGGAGAAAAAGATCCAACTAAGGAAGTTCTAGAAATTAATTATCTTTTTTAAATTTGGTGGAAGTTTAACTTACTTCAGATTTGTAACAATTTTGTTGAAAAACTTGCTTCTACATTTCTAAAGTTAATGAAATTTGCCTTCGAAGAAATCAAAGTTTTCAAAAATCGGATACAAATTAAAAATCTAGCGGCATAAAAAATTTTCTGTTGCAAGTCCTTTAAAAATTCGTTTAGGCAAGGAAGTTCTAGATATTAATTAACTTTTTTAAAAATTTGGTGGACTTACTTCAAATTTGTAACAATTTTGTTGCTTCTACATTTCTAAATTTAATGATTTTTTGTTTCGAAAAAATCAGAGTTTTCAAAAATCGGGTATAAATTAAAAATCTAAGAGCACCTAAAACTTTCATTTCATGTTTACATTCTTGATGTGTTTTTATCCTCGTCACAAATTCAAAATCAAAACTTGCAACAATCGCAGGAAATAAATAGGTTTCACCTATTTCTTTCCTGAATGAATGAAATTGGAAGTAAGGCATTTGACTGGAAACTTGGTTATTAGCTATTAGAGTTATTAGACCATATTGAGGGTAATATATCAGAAGGGCGGATGGGCCACTTTTCTTGTTTTGAAATAGGAAACATTTTGTTATAATTTTTACCATTTGCTGAAAATTTACGGATTTTACTGACGGAAATTCGTTATATTTTAATTAAAGAGTAAAGAGACCAATATTTATGTAAATTTAATTAGAAAAAATTTGTTATTAATTAGTATACTAATATTTGGCCCATACGCCCATATGATACAACTTTACATCATACTTCATTCTGGATCTATAAGGGCGTACGAAATAAAAAATCGTTTTATTATTTGGTTTTTATTTTTATTTCAAAGCAAAACAAACTAAAACTTCTATTGAAGTAAAATAAATGAAAATTAAAAATATTCTTAAAAAAGGTGGTTAAATTATTAAACGCGTTTTCTTTTTCTCATTTTTTCTCTCATAACAGAAAGTGGTATTTCTTCTGAGTCTGTAGATGCAGATCCATCATCGTCCAAACTATGTTTTAACTTTAAGTAGAATGGTTTATATACATCTTCTATGACGTCAGATTCACATAAGTCAATAAGATCCTTATACTTTTTATTACTTATAGGCAGATCGGTTTTGTATGCTGGATATTCAAGCAAGTTTGTAGAATGTTCATACATTACGTTTTTTCGATTTGATCTTTTGAGTTGTGTTGTGTCAAGTTCATGAAAATCTTCCCAAAACTCATTTTTATAAAGCAGTATTTTAGGTCTTTCTTTTTCTATTCGTAACCATTATACACATTTCCAATTAAGCACTGTACCATCTGTAGAGGAGTTAAGATTTTTAAAATGGTTATCTTTAAAACGTTTAAAATCTATGAAATTATAATGCTTTAAAATAGTAAGTTTATACGGAGGTCCCTTTTTCTTTGCTAGCTTTATAACATTATGCCAGTCATTTGGAACAAAAACTTTCACATGCCGACTCGCATTTTCAATCGTCGCATGGATGGAGTCACATTCCATGTGCGTATGTCCTGGCTCGAGAAATTTTAGATTTATAGAAGATAAACTTGAATGATTCTGGATTGCTTGCAGCATAGCTGTATCGACAACCGAATTTCTATTTTGGCCGGAACAACAGTCAGAGAAAAAAGATACTTCCTTTATATCAGATGAGATCGTTGTCAAAAACATATTAAGGCAGGTGGAGATTTCATTAGCACCTCGCTTCCGTTCAATTTCTTCCCAGGAATAACAATGCCCTTGTTTCTTCTGGACATCTTAAACAGTGAAATTAAATACTACATACTTTCTTTTGTAAAAAAGTGGCTTTGAAAAAAATAATGGGCAGTATAATACTGCCTCTAAATCAAAATTAGCGGAAAGAAACCATTTATCATTTTTAGATTTCTCGGCATCTCTTTTCTCTTCTGCATTTGCATATTCTTTTCTCTTTTTATGTAATTCATATTCGGCTTCCCGTTTCTTTCTTTCTTCACCAACTTTTTTGTGAAATTCAGTACACCAACACGCGTCTTTCTTTGGAATATGAAATTATATTTTACGATCCAAGAGTACGTCTTTATACTTGGATTTGGAAACTGGTATTTCTCCAAGTTGTTTACAGTATTCCAAATAAAGATTGTACATTATTTCCATATTTAGCATAGTTTCCAAATAAACTTTGGACGAATCTCTTCGACAATAATGTGCCGGAACACGTGGAAATTTGTCTATGTGTTCATTCACAATTCTTAGGGTTTTTGAGGAAATCTTTATATCAGGTTCATGTCTCCCTCGTCTATCTGGCGATGCTGTTCTAGAAGCCGATCTTAGAAGTTTTTCCATAACTACCCAAACTCGTTTTTCACTTATGGATAAGGTAGACAAGAAAAATTTCTTACACACCACTACGTTCCTTTCCCCCAAATGGAACTCGTAGGAAAAACTAGTTTTTCTTCTCGATCCCTCTACTCTCTGCCGTTTGCACTTCATTTGTTTCACTCTTCCTGCTATGTAATCGGTCTGTCTAGAGTATTCACCTAAATCCCAAAAGTTTTTAAATAATTTTAGCCTTTCCTCTTCAGTAATACGTTCAGTGCATTTATAAGGACACTTTGTGCAATCACAAATTTTGATGCTCTTGGCTTCTTGAAATTTTCCTAAGCTATTTTTGTATTTTCGGCCGCTATTCCGATTAGTTTTTCTAATGTTCATTTTCCATGTTTCTGGCTTCTTTCTTCTATTTCTTTTTCTTGACGATTTTTTTTCTAAAAAAGTTTTACGCAATAATAAAATTAAAAGTTACGTAATTTAAAACTTATTCTCACCCAAATTTATAGTATCATTTAATTCCTGATCGTCGGCTGAACTTTGCTTAATACTGGCAGAAAAGGGAAGATTTTCATTACTTGCCGGTATTTTCTCATTATGATTTGGCTTAGCACACACAACGTTTTCTTTTTGGATACGAAGGCACTCCCCGTCATTATTATCTGAATCAGTCTCAGAGAGTCTCGGGCTATCCCAATATTTTTTAAACCTAAAATAGAGATAATTAGCAATGCATACATTCTAAGGTTTGTTTTTATTTCTATAACTGCAACCTCAAAAAAGACCCCAAAAAACTAGTTTTGATTTGCAATTTACTTCCAAATTTAAATTGACAATAATGTCTTATAAATCTAAATATTAAACGGTTTCTGACAAGTCAGTAAGCAATTATTAATTAAAGAACCAATAAAAACAGAGTTTCATCCACAATACCGAAACAGAATTTTGCACTCCACCAATGATAAAACAGTGGTAATAAATAAACAAACACCCATATAACACTATGTGTTACCCTTTACAAGGAACAGAATAATTCATTATAAAGACTCTACACGCAATTAAACAACACACGGTACACAAACAAAAAGATACACAATAATAATTACTACATCCTGGATGTCTAGTAAAAATGACGCAACTATACCCTCGTAATATAGTGCACTTACTATACATTTAATAATAACAACCCGTTTTGGAACAAATAATATTTTTGTACATACCTGAAAGTCCACTAGAAGTAGATGGAAATACCAATTGTTCCCGTGAAGCCTGCTCCATACCTTTTGATGTTTGATTATTATCTTCACCATAGTCACTAATATTTGTTAAAGTCGTATAAATTAAGGGGGAAGTTTTACTCGAATTTGTTTCACTGTCCACCAATTTATCAATAATTCCATTTGATTGCTTAATTAGTTTATCAAATGAATCTTCATCCATATCCATAATTTCTAACTATAAACAAATACTCTTGCACCGCACCACAAACAAAATGCTTAGAGGTTATGTTTTTATTTTGTATAATAATCAAGGAACATTGAAGTAATAACCACGTCTCTTTGCCTGTTTAGAGACGACTACAATAAGTCATAAAGGCGTATCGCACCTAGATCATACACACAAGGGCACCTACCGCAGTATACGCCCTTATGATTTTGAGTAAAAATTCATTTTAAAATTTGACTCAGGGCTTAGGAGCCCGTACGCCTTTATGAGCCAACTAGTAAATGCGAATGTTGGCCCATACGCCTATAAAACACCCCTCTTTTTTAATGCATATCGTACGTCCTTCTGATATGTTGTTCGCATCATTTTTGTGTACAATTTAGTACAAAAAATTCAATTTTGCAACAAATGGCTCATACGCCCTTATCATATATTACCCTCGATATTATGGGTAGAGTTTCATCGACAATTGATTATTAACTAATAGTTATAAACCAGAATGCCTCAGTGTATATGATACGGTAAAAGAGGTCCTAAGCGTTCAATATCTTTTCTAAATTAATGTTAACAATATAACCGTTTAAGCTCTAGTTGCCCTCAGAAAAGTTTTAGAGTTTAAGGTGTTTATCAAAATAGTTATTATATTCTGGAAAAAACTAGTTTGTTAATAATTCCTTAAAATAACTGTGTAGGAGCAACACAGATCTGCACTTTCTCTAAATCTGTAGATTCAAACACCACAGAGCCACCGTTAAAAAGTTAATTTAGGAAACATTTGCCACCTTATAATTTCAAAATTTTGGAGTTGGGTTTCACCAGCGCTGCAGCGATGAAATTATTACTGGATTCAGGTTAATTAAATATCAAAACGGATACGCATTTTTTTTCAGTAGTCCACCCCTACATGCTTAGAAATGTCTGCGTCATTTACGTCTTCATTCATCTCTGTATTAATTAACCATATTTTCGATAAGTCACTTAAATAAATTACTTAAGGTTAAGTGTACTTAAGTAATATTCCAAAACGTTTCTTTTTTGTTGTGGTTTCAGTTTACAATGTACAACCAAATCGATGTAAACAAGAGGCTTAAATAAATCTAAGCCATCATACCAAGATGATAACTTGTTGTGTCTCTGACGAACAATGGAAATGCAGGCTAGACAAAGCGGTAAAAGCTGCTAGTAGCCCATACGTTGACCTTTCTGACCTCTTTGACCCGCAGAACAGGCCGATGCATGGAGGAGGCATTGGCAGGAGGCGCAAGACGCAAAATGCGTCGCGACGGTCCTTAAACTCAATGACGACGATGGCGGCAGCGTCGGCCGTTCACCCCGCCTCACCAAAAACAGCCCTTCAGACGCAATATTTGGAGATTATCGCAAACCGGGCACGTATTTGAGGCATTAAAATAAAATAGAATATTCAATTTGCATAAGATTCCAGGTGGGAATTTAACCCGTTACAAATGAAACAAGACAATTTTGATAAAGTTTTATTCGAACTCAAAACTACAAATTACGTTGTCGTATTTTTTATCGATTTTGCCATTTTTGCAACACATTGCGTCAGCTGTCTCGGAGGAACAATTAAATTTATAGCAAAAGTGCGAGACGTTCTGGGAAATTCGGGACATGTGGTAATCCTAGGGCAACTTAAAAGTATATTATGGTTTAGAGAGGAGTGGTCTCAAAACGCAATTTCAAAAATAAATATTTCCTTGAAATACATATTTAATTTAAAAATATTTGTCATATCGTTTTTAAGTTTTTAATCTTAGAGTAATATTTTCATACAAGGCCTGCTGACAAAGACACCATCTACACTATTTACTTGGTTCACGTTTACCATCGTTTTTAAAAGGTGACAATAACTTAATAGGTAAAACAACAGAGAAAATCTTTCAATTTTACTAGGAACAAGTCCAATATCGTCTCAGATATATCTCTTTTCCCTGGGAGACTTCATAAATAAAGCGACGGGATATTGACTACCATATTGGATCGAGGCATAATGCGAATCTTAGATACAATCTGATATGTATTAGATTGGGATAAAACAGAACAAAGAGAATGTATTTTATGGGCCTGAGATGAAGCTGATACGTGAAATGCATGTAGGACAAATCACACTAACGTAAATGATTTGGAGACATATCGCTGATAGAATAGAGTATCTTGTAGATACTCTGTTGCGGCTGGTTTAATCTTTAGTTGTTCTTATTGTCTATTATGCCAACAGGTTGAGAATAGGAACGCGTCTCTTGCACGTTTAAATGATTGATGATATAGATGGTAAATAATTTACAAATAATTTTTCCAAAGAATCTAAAAGTAAAAATTTAATGTTATAAGAGGACATTTAGAATACTAAGAGTAAAAAGAAATGGTAAATTGTTTAATGCATCAAAGACAAAATTTAAAAAATTAACGAATTAAATCATGCAACTCTTAGAAGATAATAGTAGATTATGGTATTAGTCATGTGGAGATAGATGAGGGCTCCAGAGCAAACCTGCAGGTGATTTGCTTAATGCATCTACTGGTCAGATTGTCTATGAATCGACCATACCTACCACTACAGTATAATCTCCATCCTTGCTAGAGAAAAACAACCATTTTTTAGAAAAGCTCTCTTATAAATAAATTTATTGACGGACGATTACGGGCAATATCTATATAATGCTCTGCATGGAGCTTTAAAATCGGATGATGTGTAAGTCGTTTTCAAGTTTTAAAGAAACGACTGCAACTATTGCATACTTTGAAAAAGAGTTTTGGTTAACGCTATAACACAAGTGTATTTCTAGTATTGGTCTAGTTAATGATAAGCTATACTAATAGACTGAAATACTTTTAAAATTGTATAGAGCGTCTTGATTGGTACAGTGATTTGACGTTTAATATTTTTCTGAGACATAAGATATATTTAAGCAGGAGAAGTTTGGTCAAGGCTTCTGGATTTACTGCCATATTCATTAAAAAAATTCGAAAAAAGCACCAAATATCCAATCGGATTAAAATAAATTTACATTCCAATGCCATGGAGGTGAATGATGAGCGAACAGTTGATTTAATCAAACTGTTCATTCATATCATGTTCCTGGAGTCAGAAGACGGGGCAAATATCTCATTGACACTTGAGCACTGGCTAAGGATTGAGGAGCCTTGCCATATTCCCAATCATTTGATTTCCCTATTATTTTGTCGAAAAGAAAAAGGATACGGGAGAACAATAAGTCTAATGGAGTAGACATTTTTAGAATATTTTACGTAAAAAATATTACGGCATTTGATTTTACGATCGAAGAGGATGAATTTCACGTTTCTTTAGGCTACAATAAAAATAATAATATTTAAGTTATCGGTACACATAGACCACCTAGAGGCCATGTCGGTAAATTTTGATGTCATGTTTTGCTAAAAGTTCAACAATTGTGTTGGCGGGAGATTCAAATATATACGTTCAGGATGCTGACTCAATTAATGCACAGAACCTCCGAAACTTGTTGAGTTCCCTTAACATAAATATGTTGAAGGGAATTAAAATTTCATCTAAAAAATATATCTATGCATAATTTGAAAAAATTTGTCTTTTGTGATTTTGTCAAAGAACTCTTTAACACTTGTAAAATAATTTACTGGGGGGTTATTAGAGAGAAAAGCAAATGTATTATGAAGGAATGACTATGGCTCAAAGGTAATGGTGTCTATGTTAACAGAATCAGAATGAATAGAGTTGATAAAGCAATATATGTGGGAAAATGAGAACTGGAACGGTACAGTCGATGTTAAATTGCGTTTAAAATAGCTTGAGCTTTATTCGAGTGAGAAAGCTATATTTATAGCAATAGAAAAGTCTCAAGAATGAGTAGAATATACAGGACGGCAAATTTCAACAAATTCAAATTTGCTGCTGAATCATGTTACGGGTGGAAATTCTTTTTATTTATAGAAGTCATTATAGGACGGTATATCGCTTGGATAACAATCTCTACTATTTCTCGATAAGGCCGAACCTGACTAGTTTCGTGACAGCAGCAGGTAAATTGTCATTTAAGGTATTTAGATTAATGACAATCGGCCAATTTTGACGTGTTTACAGAATTTTCTAGAAGGATGGGAACGACAGGCGAATAGGTTGCTGTTGATTTACGTAGCCAATTGTTTCTTTCTTCTTCAAATTTTCGGGAGACGAGGGAGGTTGTTACAGTAGAAAGTATTGAATTCTACCAACGGCCATAATGGCGATTATCCCATACTTTCTATAAGCTATCCAGGAAGGTTTTGGTAAACCCCAGTTATGGGTAAGTTGATTTAAGTTGTTTGTGAATGGAAAATTCCAGTTAGTTTCTGGAGCCGAGTTCGGCATTCGTTTAATGTTAATATTTCATATTAAGTTGTTTTGATGGATTAATTTCCGTTTTAGGGTTCTAGTTTCGGATTCCCCGTAGGGTGGTAGTATAGAACATTTTGGGACCTTACAAACTAGGCTACTCCTTAGTTTTATTGGAAGACAGCAGATTATGTCGGATGTCAGATTAAGGGCCATTTTCTAGCTGGTTGGCTGACAGTGACAAGTCCGAGGACAGTTTTTTTGAAGCCCGATGAATGATATGGAAATCCTTTCTCTGGTTTTCGAGACGTCCAGAAACACAGATATGTGATTTGATAGAATTTTAGCATCACCATAAAAACTATTAATAATTATCAAAATTCAGTAACATAATTAGTATTTTTTAACAGCTCGAATATACCATAGTATTTATTTTCGAATATCTCAAACACTAGGATTTAGATAGTAACCATTTGTGAAGTGTAGCTACGCCGGCATAGTTCCATTAGTTTACTCTCTCGGGTACTAGATTTTTGAATATTTTCTAGAGCATTTTATAGCCGAGAAATTTATCTATTTTTCTTCTCGTGTTTGGCGATAATATCAAAATCGTAACATAGAATTTTGAGGATTTGGCTTTTGTTAGGAACTGACAACTTGGGCTTACGGAGAGGCTATTCTATCCGAGTTGAATTAACATAGAATAATTTGTGTGGTAACGTCCGGTAAAGTTATCGCCGTCTAGGTTGCAGGGTTCGGGCAGAGCGATACGTTGGGGTTAACTTTCTAAATTACAATTTTTTATGACACATTTTGAAATTCCAATCTAGACAGTCAATTTGACAAGAGGGTGTGTTTAGTTAATCAGTAGTGTGTGACATTACGAAATTTCACTACCGGGTAGCTGGTGCTCTCGTCCTATGGAAATTTTTTTATATGGCTAGAGGAGCTTACTTTTCTTTTAAATAAAACTATTGGCCTTATTTCTGATGTTATTTTACTTGCATGAGAGAATCTAGAACTTGTCTGATAACAGAGCACATCAGGTAACGTAGAATACGACAGGTAATTATTTTCATATACGATACTGGAGTTTAAACTTCATTTCTTTTTATTTCCAAGTTTTTTTCAACTGTGTCCGTAACAATAACGATAGGGCTTTGCCAACAAATCTAAACTTGGTGGCGTCCAACTTCGACTTTGACTTTAATCTATCTTGATTCATTTTCATATCCTCGTACACCATTCGGAACTTGTTTAGTGGAGAAAGGTACGTTTCAGACGGTGCTGGAAAAAGAAATTTGGTATAGTCCTGGGTAAGTGCTGACTGATAAGAAGTCTAGTGGTGTCCATACATCAGTGTATTTTATCAGATTGTAATATTCTTCTCTCTTAATTTTTAATTTGATAACAAGTTGTCGTCCTGCGCCATCTGCTGAGAATATTATTTTATATTAGATAACAATTTCTCGTCCAACTTTAAAACGGAATTTAAATTATAGCAATCTGTTAATTGGGAGTTGGTGTTACATGCTCCTGATTTCCTGGAGATATATAATACTACTGTGCAGACTTTCTTTAAGAACTATTTTTCACTGACTATACCTAGGAATAAACCTAGGAAGTGATGGAGTATTGCAAATAAACTAAGGGGAAGGATGAATTTATCTCTAAGCGACATCACTCTGAACTCAAATGTCTTGAACAGATTTTATTGCTCTTTTGCTGAGGGTTTGTTGACTGGTTTGCATTCTCAGGTGGACCGGCTCGGCTCTCCCTTCTTCAGGATGTTCCGTTCTTGGGTACATTTTGATTGATTCACACCGATACCATGGAGTTAAAGAACACTTCCAAAGTAATTAAAACTAATTGCGGGGGTAGATGCATTGTCGCTGCGGCTTTTTGAAAATGTATCGAAAACTGCAATTGTTGCACTGGCTGCGGCCATAAACTCTTCATTTGATTCAGGAACCTTTCCTTCATGTTTGAAGACTGCTTTGGTAAGACCTCGATTTAAAGGTGGAGACTCGGACAAACTCCTATCCAAAGTTGTCAAGAAACTACTGCACGCACGGCATATTCAATGATCTTCAGTAGTACAGGTTCCGAACTTCGAAAATTACCGGGGATGCAATATTTACCTTTCTGGAAAAGCTTTACTTGGGCCTGAACGAAGGCGATGTTTGCTGCAGCGGTGATATGCGATTTTTCAAAGACGTTTGACTGAGTGAATCGTGGAACACTACTGGAGAAACTTCAACTTCAACATTATGGGTTTAGAAGAAATGCTATAAAGTGGCTTTCATCTTGTCTTATGGGAGGTGATTCTGGGATGATGGTTAATCCACATGTCATACCTCAGAAGGTATTGGGGCGGCTGCTATTTCTGCTGTATATAAATGATTAACAAACATTAATATTAGTGGTCAATTTACATTGTTTGCGGACGACACCACTGTTATGTGACGCTTTAAGGACATTCAAGAATTGACCGAACGGATATCTCTAGATTTAACAGCTGTGAAGGAGTGGTGTGATGCCTCTAATATCTAAAAACAAATATATCAATTTTTAAAGGGGACATTGAAGGTGCCAATATAGGTGCATTCCTGGAAATGCACATCGACCCAAAACCTAGTCATATTGTCATGGTTTGTAAACAATTGGGATTAGCCTATTATGTCGTTACAATAATCAGGGTGAATTTAGGGCATGCTGTGGCAAGTATATTTTTCCTTGGTCGAGGCTCATTTGAGGTATGATGTAGAATTTTTGGGGTTTAGCAGTCAAAGACAGTCAGTTTTTGTACTACAGAACTGAACTTTGGGATATCTGTGTAGATTGATGGCAAGAGAGCATTGCAGACTATTTTTTATTCAAGAAATAATAAACCTTCAGTTGTGTTTTTGTGTTTGGAAACTGTTAATTCACAAGAAACATAAACGTATATCGATGAAAGCCGATATAATGCTCATAATAATAAAGTGCTAAAGCTGCTAATTCCAAAAAGTCCTCTAACAAGGAACCCGATTATTTATGAAAGTTTAAGAATAAACAATTGCCGCTGGAATTTAGGAATTGAGTGCAATAAACGTTTGGCACAATTTGTAAAATTATTTTTTCAGAACAAGGCATATTATAATTCAAACGAATACTTTGCTAATATTTTTCAATGCGTTCTGAATTGTTTGTCGTACTAATTTTTCTGTCTGGTTTTAGTTTGGCGTATTTTGAACTATTAAAATGCATAAACTACTAACTAAATATCACCCTGTCCTAAGTTTGAACTTGAACTTGGAAAATGCGTAGGAGATAGACTTTCAAATTATCTCACTTGGTGACAAGGTTTTTTCTGACAAAAAATTAGGACTTTTTAATGATAATAATACGAACTTCTGATGCATGATTTATGTTTAAAATGCCTCCTTGGCTACTAGGTTATTTACTATTTATTGGTGGCTATTGTTAAATTATGGTTTGAGGTACTACCAATTATTTTTTAGTTTTCGAAAATTGGAAAATACTGTTCCTAATGTGAAAATAATTTAGTGATAGTTTATCTATTTCGAATTGAATCGTTTGATTACGCCGGTAGCGTAAAGCCATTGTCCAGTACAGTACAGCACATTTTCTCACTCACGTGTGTTGAAACACACTGGCATTTGTCATATGCATGTTTGCTATACGGTAGACAAACCACCATACGATTCAGCACGATGCGATGCGGCGAAATAAATAATAGGTATTATTATGGCTTTGTGCTAACCAAAAGTAACCAAGGCTAACCCAAACTAATCCAAAATTAAGAAAAAAAGGTAAATTAATAAAAAACAATAAACAAAACATCTGTCGCGACCGACGGGAATCGAAACCGCAGCGCAGGAATGACAGGCAAGCACTCTGCCTACTACACCACCGAGGAGTTGTAGAAGTTTTGCTAGAACGTAGAGACACAACAACAGTGTCGTGCTGAATCGTGCGGGGTTTGTTTACGGTATAGCAAACAACTCGCCTCTAGCGAGCAGCGGTTATAAATCATAATGGCCGGGACATGGTTTTTTTACTATTAGATGGTTTGTTTACTATTTTAGAACATCTAATATTTCACTCACGCATGGCCCTCCGCTCGCTACGGGGGCCCAAGAAAAGGAAACTAACCAAGTGCTAACCCAAGGCGTACCCAATATTAATAAAAAGAAAACTGTTTACAAGCATAACTTAAAAAACCTTGCCACTGGCGGGAATCGAACCCGCAGCGTCGCGTCGTGTCGGAAACGCAGCATCGAACCACTGGAGCCGTTACAGGTAACTCGCTGGACCGTCAAGATATTCAAACAAACTCTCCAAATAGTAAACAATTCAAGCCCCGCCCACCCAACTGTCATTATGGTTTGTAACCGCGGCTCGCTAGAGGTGAATTAGCAAACATGCATATGACAAATGCCCGTGTGTTTCAACACACGTGAGTGAAAAAATATGCTGTGCTGTACTGGACAATGACTTTTCGCGACCCGGTAGGCATTTATCTGGACAAATGAGCGATGACGGACCGGTTTCCGGTTTACTCCGTGCTTTGAATGAAAGTGACTCAATAAGAAAAACGTTATTTAGTGATAAGTGTTGTAGTGATAAGTGTTGTATCTTTACTGTGAACATTTATGGTTTATTTGTATAATAAATTTGACTCGGATGACGCATTTTTGATGCTACAATACTTGCAATGTTCGAGAGTATTATGAAATTTTTATCAAATGCTTGCTCCAATATCTTGAGCCAAGGGAGATTACATATTTGCATTTTATTTTATTTTCTATCCTAATTATACGGTTTTCCCTACATAAAGCATATTTTGGGTAGTCACAGAAAACCGCATAAATCTCTCTCAGCGGAGTTAATCGGCCCGAAGGAATGCAACGCGCTCTCCGTGACACGTGCCCTCTCACGACTGCAACTTTTTATCGCTCGCTGAAGGACCCACACACTGAATATTATTTACTGCTGCGGGATTCCGATAAAGATCAGGCGTGGTCGCTCGGTGCTTGTCTTCGGAAAGCGTGATCACGTGGACGGTAGTCGAAGATCCTCATCGAGCGAAGATAACGTGCGCTCATCTTGTCGCTCGCCTGCATGGCTTCCGAGGGCACATTCAGATCTGATATCTATCGAAGGATATTACCTTTTGTAAGTACTGCCCGTATAAATGTCAGTCCATGTCAGTATTCTGTTACAAACAAGATATTCATCTTTCCCTTTTGTATTATATACAAAAAATAGGCTACACCACACCTTCAATTCGTTATTATCTCTGATTTATCGAATAAATGATTAACGCAGCAATATTTTATGACTTTCACACATTTTTCTGAAATTCAATGTGCGTGACAATATGTTTTATGTTTTTTTTTCTTTAATACCTATATCATTACTACTCCTACATAAATATAATGATCGTGACTTGCACGCAGGTAGTTTGAATTAAAGCTGTTCGGTTATTAATGTTAATTATCTATGCATTATGCTGCTTGACAAATATTTTGTATACTAAACAGTTGGTCAAATGAAGGGGATCGATCGAATTTTTAGGTTCTTTTTCACTAGTTTAGTAGTTAGCAAGGAGTTTACGTTGGGTTTATATTATCTGATCCAAAATAATGTGCCGGTACCATTTTCATTGAGTACACAATCAATTGCCAAAACAAATAAATTAAACTATGATCTTGCTCCACAATAGCCTCAATAAATAAATAAATTAATAATTTACCCGGACATAAAATAGAACTTTTCATTTTTTAGTTCAGTTGCCTATATGACCTTACCTTCCTATCCCATGGATAAACATTACAATCAATCGTTTTGTTTATGCATTATCAATATATGATAAGTTACAAACCAGGATGATATAGCATACATTTTTTGTAGGATCGACATTCTAAATATGAGTAACATTTGTAATATATTCAGTTCATACATTTTTTTATGCCAGTTGCCCACATACTAAAGGAAAATCCTATGACACTCGACGAGAGGTGTGTGAATAGCTGTAGGTTGTAATTAGGGGGAAACAGATGTCCTGGGAGTGAGTTCCACAGTGATGCAGACCACTAGATAAAGAAGTTGACCTGCTTTTGTTTGTCAGATTGGTATATGCCTTTCCTGGCGAGCGGGATCAAGAAAGGTTATATATTTAAATATTTAGAACCCCACGAGCGGTAACAAGGCCTAAATATGAATATTAATATGAATCATAAAATAAATGGGAGATTTTTAAGCAGGCGACAAGAGTTATTATTGTGGCTAAGCCATGCGTTTTTAAAGATAACGTAAATCTGCGTTTTATGGTCGAAAAGAAAGACGGTTAGTTAAATTAAATAAATCTAATATATTGTCAAAGAGGATTTGGCCTTGAGGCAATTTGAATTTCCCTCGGGATATGTGTCGACGACGATTTGGGCGCTAACCACCACGTGTGGCAGAGGTTATGGCTTGGCGTGATCCTCTTTGCTCTTGCAGGGTGCGTAGCGCAGATGATGATGATGACAGAGGACAAAAACTCACTTCGTACTAAAGATATGTATACTGTTGCCCAGGTTTAGTATATATGAAGGTTTGTACTTAGGTTGCTAACTATGTTTAAATCTATTTCACCAGAGGAGCGTGGAACGCATGACTATTCGTTGAGGACTTATCGGACGCGACCCATTCGGTTTCATGAGACAAATTGAGACTTCCTTGAAATACTTATTACTTAAATTATGTTGAGGCTGGGAGAGTTGCTTGGGTTACTTTATAGATCTGACTTTAATTAACTTATTCCTTATTATTCTTTTAACTGACGTGTTCTACGAGAAGTTTATTTGTGCATTCTCCGTAAAGGAACTAAATGCGAAAGAGAGTTTAACCCCCCAGAGTCTTTCCCGTTAAGGTACAAAATAACTCAAGTTGAACACCCAAGAGCCTTTCCCGTATAGGTACAAAATAGCTCTAGATGAACAGTGGGGTGAACTTGTTGCCAGAACGCTCCTTAAAGGATCCACGAACTGAACAAAGTTGTCGTTTACTCGGTCCGCTCGATCTTTTATACCAAAATTTGTTGAAAGTTTACTGATTGTTTTAAAAACATGTTTAGATAATAATCAAAACAATTATGTTTCAAGATCAAGCATCAAGTTCAAACTTTAGACAGAGTGTTCTTTTTTAGTGAATATGATTTCTAGTTTACACATGCCCCCCTCCGTCTTGCATTGGTCCCCAATGCAAAAACAGTTTATGATTTTTTTTCTTTAACTGGTTTTTATCTTCTACAAACCATATTTCTTCTACTTTAATAGCATTATTATCTTCTTTTTTCATATCTATCGTCAGATCAGGACGTCTCAAGAAATGTCGGTAGTTATGCTTAAAAAAATCAATAGTTGTTACTAAATCCTTTACGGTTGAAAAGTTCAAAAAGAAAAGAATCACCTTTGTAAATAAAGATTTGTTAGCGACTGTCAAACAAATAATTAAAAAACTCTGTTATCGATCAAAAACTCCTAAATGGATATTTTTAAAATAGTGGAACCCCCTTAAATATTAACGAGTGGTCCTCAATATTTGAATAGTCATATCGTTCCCCACATAATTAAATCTAAGTTATATTTGAGCACATTTCAATTTTGGTTCTGGCTTATAGTTTAGTTCGGTCCTGGATTCCAGCCCATGGTTATCCATGAATGAAGATCCGTACTAAATTCCAGATCCTTGTCGTGGATCTCCATTTGGCTGCTGTCCGTATATCTGACCGAACTGTGGGTTGACATTGAATGGTGCTCCAAGTACATGCAAAAAATATAACAGAACATTAGTAAACAATATTGACACGTACCTCTTAGTCTAATAAATTCCCGTATATTATTTGTTAATATAAATATGCATCTATATATATGTTTTTCACTTGTTCTTTAAGTAATGAGACATACTAGAAATATCTTTTTATCTTGTCATTCAATATCATTAGTTCGGCAATTATTATTGAAGATTATAATTATCATTGAAAGTATTATCTTATACTTTAGGACTATATTCGTATATTTATATTCTTTTTAATCCGCAAGAAGTATTGGCAATTATGCTTTAACAAAAAATATTTGAACCATTATGTGTTGCTCTGTCTTACTTATGTACTATTAGATTAACACACGCATATGTGTTCTCCTTATCTTTTTTTTTCTATTCCCTTTTAAGATATATCCTAAATTATCTTCAATATTTTAATAATAAGATTTGAATCATACTGTATGTATAATTGGATAAAAAATATTACAACTTATGTTAAAATGTATGTACTATATATATGTTATACTTATTAAATTGTGTCATTAGCATTTTCTGCACCATCTGTTGTATTTGTGACGTCGCCGTCGATCGGTATTGAGTTCGTTGTTAGGTAGCCTTCTATTTGAGACAAATCGTGGAAGTTTCAGGTATTTGTGCTTATATTCCATTGCCGGTTTGTTTCTGTTAAAAATAAAAATATTTTATTAGCGAATACTGACGCTTGATTTATTTCAATGTTTGTCTCGATAAACTAAAAGGTTTGTTTATATTTAAATTTATTATAACATCGACTGCTTGACCCCGTAACCGTTGACAAGTTTGTTTGGAACAATATTAATTACAGTGGATATTTAATACATGTATCGGTTATTTACACCTTTTGACTGCAATTATATTGCCTTATATTGATTTGAATTGAATATTAGTATTTTTAATTATTATCCTTCCTAGATATGCACACTCTCTAAGAAGGCTAATGTTTTTATTTTCGGTGAAGATTACCTCACACAAGTTACAAGTTTTTCGCTTACTTATAATCATTTAATCTATCTCTATGTATTTTGTCTACATATTTTAACTATTTCTATGTATTCTCTATGTTTTGTGTTGGCCGACACTTTTGTGATGTATTCTCTTTAATATTACCTCCTATCTTAACTTTTAACTTGTTTTCCTGTATTTCTTTCACTACTCTAGTTTACTATCTTCTCATATACTGTCTACTTTTCCTTATAACTAAAAAATCCAAAATTCTTTTGGCTGACCCTGTATATCAAGGTACACACCAATCGAAACGGCACTTGTCAAAATGGCTTGAAGAAAAAAATGACGATACACTTGTTATGGCTACGGGGTCCGAATGGCGTTACTTGTAGAATGGTCGTAAAGGCACTTTCACCATGTGACTTCACTGCATCTAAATAACTGAAACGCCTCCAGGGTTAGGAATCTGAACGGCTGCCTCCAATAAACGGCACTAGAGAACAGAACGGCACCTCCAAAGGTTATCTCCTTGACAAGTCCATGGTCCTAGGTCCAATGTACGGGGATCAGAACGGCCCTCCACCACGTGTCAAAACGCGTCCCGTTCGGTTTCATGAGACAAATTGAGACTTCCTTGAAATACTTATTACTTAAATTATGTTGAGGCTGGGAGAGTCGCTTGGGTTACTTTATAGATCTGACTTTAATTAACTTATTCCTTATTATTCTTTTAACCGACGTGTTCTAAGAGAAGTTTATTTGTGCATTCTCCGTAAAGGAACTAAATGCGAAAGAGAGTTTAACCCCCCAGAGTCTTTCCCGTTAAGGTACAAAATAACTCAGGTTGAACACCCAAGAGCCTTTCCCGTATAGGTACAAAATAGCTCTAGATGAACAGTGGGGTGAACTTGTTGCCAGAACGCTCCTTAAAGGATCCACGAACTGAACCAAGTTATCGTCTACTCGGCCCGCTCGATCTTTTATACTAAAATTTGTTGAAAGTTTACTGATTGTTTTAAAAACATGTTTAGATAATAATCATAACAATTATGTTTCAAGATCAAGCATCAAGTTCAAACTTTAGACTGAGTGTTCTTTTTTAGTGAATATGATTTCTAGTTTACAATATTAACAAATTGCCCAAACGGCTTTGGTAGCTGTATCGACTTCATATAACATGTTCAATGGTACAGAAGTCTGGGTTATATATAAATGTACAGAATTGGTGACAATTGGAAGAGCAGTACTAATATGAAACATGAAATCAATTACCAATTACATTAAATATGGAATTCAATTCAATATTATATTATGAAATACGGTATCGTGCACACAATCAAAATATATTTAGTTATACTGTATCGCATAGGAATACATATGACAGTTCCATGGTAGATTATAACATACTGTATATGGCACAAAGCAATATTTATGGATATATATGCTTCACTTTAATCATATCATAGATTATTTATTAGACATTGCACAAAATCATTAGCAATATATCTGATAAATCAATAACGTTTTTATAAAGCAGTTTATAGTGAACAGCATCACTATATATATATAACGACTGTTAAATCTTGGGGTAACGGTCTAGGGCTGAAGTAAAACTCTTTTTCTACATACGCCGAGCTTTCGGAAATGCACGAATCTCCCACAAAATGAGTTTCTAGAAATCATTAAATTCGTTTTCGATTCAACTTACTGCAGGTTCGATGGAAGGTACTACAAACAAATTCTGGGCACTCCAATGGGAGCCACACTCTCACCCATAGCCTCCCAATATGTGATGGATGACCTGTTAGAGGAATCCATCCCTAAACTGGGCTTCAACCTACCATTTTTAAAAAAAATTGTTGATGACATAATTACCTCGGTGCCAAAAAACAGCACAGAAGATATACTCAGAATCTTCAATAGCTACAATAACCACATCCAATTTACTATGGAATGTGAACAAAACAATAGTGTTCCATTTTTGGACACTAGGCTAATTAGAACCGAGAATAACATCATTATAACAGATTGGTACACGAAGCCCACGTACTCAGGAAGATATATAAACTTCCACTCTTATCATACTCAGAAAATGAAGATCAATCTAGTAATGGGACTGGGTCACAGAATCCGGAAGATCTGCCATCGAACACGCATTGAGGAGAATCTAAAAAAGCTCTATCTCATTTTAAAGAACAACTCTTATCCTGAATGGTTTCTAAAAAAATTTCTATTCAATTCTATAAATAATCAAAATTTTCATATACAACTTGAAGAAAATGATACTGAAATTAATGGGCAGTCACCATCTCATCAAGAGAACAATAATAATCAGTACAATGCAGCTATCTCCCCAGACATCTCAGCATTTCTAACAGCGAATCAACAAAAATATTATTTCTCCATACCGTACATTAAAGAACTCACACATAAAATAGAAAAAATACTCACCCAACAAATTAATGTTAAAATCTGTGGTAAACATATTATGAAAATAGGTAATACTTTTTCCAGGCTAAAAGACTCTGATGAAGCTCTAAAAAAAGCAGAAGTTGTATATAGAATTAAATGTATTGATTGTAATAAAAATTATATAGGACAAACGTCTACTGTACTTAAAGATAGAATAACTAGACATAAAAGTGACTGCAGATTAAATAAAAGAACTAGTGCCTTATCTGAACATGTAATTGAAACTAACCATGACATAGATTACACAAATGTAGAAGTACTTGGTACTGAGAGTAACTCCACAAAAAGACAGTTCCTTGAAATGGTGGAAATCCATCTAGACAATAACAGCATCAATAAAAGAAAAGATGTGGATAATCTCAGTATAATTTACTCCTATATACTAACTTGTGTAAATAATAATCATAATGCTGAGAACAGTGAAGTGAACAGTTCAAATAATATATCTTTCAGCTAGGCATTTTGTATAAATCCACACAATCTCTGAAGAAAGTCACCTTTCTCTGCATTAAATAGTGTTACATGAATAAACAATAATTAAGATTACACAAAAATGGGTACCAAACAACATAACATCAACCTACCTGCAAGCAGCAGAATTCAAATCTTCCGCCAAATTAAGAGTCAATCTACCGCCAAATGGAGAACAGAGGGCGCCACACACACTGGTGGCAAAAACCTTTAAATTTAAAAAAACGATGAATGTTCTTTGTCTGTATCCATTTAGTAGGTGAAAAATCTCGGCCATATATAAAGCATATTAACTGCTATTCATTATAATTTAGAATTTAAAAATGTAGGATTAATACCATGATTTGCCTCACGTAGCGATGTTTGTTCCTGTTTTGTCATGTTGCCGTTTGATTTAACCATTGTAAACTCACTTTGCACGTAAGTATCATAATGATACATCTGTAATTAAATTTGATAAAACCTAGTTATGTAACTATAACTTCTAGAAGTGTAATACATTCTGTTCTGTAATTGTAGCCTTGAAAAAGGAAACAATAAATTTCCGAAAGCTCGGCGTATGTAAAAAAAGAGTTTCACTTCAGCCCTAGACCGTTACCCCAAGATTTAACAGTCGTTTTATCCAACAAGTCGGTCAAGACTACCCTCCCAAAATAATTTCCCGAAATATATATATTTCGGGAAATTACTCTCTGGAAAGTGATATAAGTTGTGGCGTCCCGGTATATTTATATATCTGTATTTATTTCTCCAGTCACTGAAATAGTATGAAATCTACTCGAGCTACAACATTCCTGTATATCTTTATATTTATATATATAACTTTATCAATTACAAGTCACTGAAATAATATGTATTACTTTGTGAGGGTACAGCCACCTTAAATATCTATATATTGATATA
>MU183812.1:38344-72962 GCA_016904865.1 Pissodes strobi
TGAATCAATATTAATACATAACAGTTCAATAAAATGTTCTAAAATACGCTGGTGAATTATAGAGTCTATAAAATCACTGAATTAATAATGTTTCTATCTATAAATGTATACACTAATTAACTTACTCTTGTCTTCAGATTGCACTGTTTATCTAACACTGCTTCTACCCCTGATTTAATAGATCGCGGTTTATTTTAGCCTTTTAAACATATCACCCTGATTCGGTAGTTTTAGAAAGAAACGTTTAACCCTTTTATGTTTTCGTTGTAAGCGTCGTTTCTTAGACCACTGAATTTAGGACATTTAATTGGATTAATATCACTTTTCTTTTCTATTACTTTAAAACTCGATATTTACTTTACCTAATTAAGTTACTCTTCACTGAGAATTCAAAAAGAATAAATATTTATGCTTTTCGCTTGATTTAGAATATTATTAACTTGGATTTTACTTTAATCTTTAAACCAGCAGAATTTAACTGCATTTTAGAATCAGAACTTAGAATTTTACCGGAGAGAGGCTGGTGTAGAACTTCGTACTGCTGCACTGGTAGAGAGTATCCAGTGTTTTGGGCTATGCAGACGAATTTAAAGCGCGTGCCTAGATCGAGCTCACACGATGGAAGCATCTCCTTTTATGGTAATATCTTTGGCTCGAGATTCTGCTACTAAGCGGAAGTCGCAGATCTGCGTTTTGGGTGCGGGCCTTTGTAGGATAGGGGAACGTCGTGCGAGACGTTCATCCGAATCCGATCGAAGAAATTAATAATTTCTGCTATTCGACTCTTTTAAGGCGTGAATTTAAATAACATAAGCTAGTAACAGCGTATTATAATATTTAAAACAAAGAAAATTCGTGTCGTTACAGAGTACTTGTAAACCGATATTCTAGATGTTTTTAATGGAACGGAGAACGGGTGCTCAATGGCCGATTGTCGTAACTATCTGACAGGCATTGCTGGGGGCGGGATGATGCGGGCCAAATGCTGGGAGCGTATCTCTAAAACAGGGAAATCTCGGCCACATATCTGCGGTGTTCCAGACCATCCAGATCCCGGGTCAACTCCGGGTCGCCGACGAGACGCACAGCTCTCTTCTGAATGGAATCCAGCAGCTTTAGGATGTACTTAAGTGCGGCACCTTAGATGTGTGAGCAGTATTCTATAAAGTACGGTCTTATTTGCGCTTTGTAGTGCAAGAGTAGCTGCTGCGGTATATATAGTTTTTTGTTGCGAAATAGCGCACCAAGCTTCTGTGTGGCTGATTTTGCGATGTTAGCAACGTGGCCATGCCAAGACATATTGTTGTTGATCGAGACACCCAGTAGCCCGATTGAAGAGGATGGAAGAATGGCCGATCCTGCCATAATGATGCCAGGGCACGCCGTATTAGCTTTCGTGGTAAACGTGGCTGCTTGGGTTATTGTAGCATTAAACTGGACCAAATTTATGTCGCCTCAAGTTCAAACTTTCTCCAGATCTTGCATAATTGTGACAATCTGTTCCTGTCTACGGTGATAATCTCAATCGCTGGTAAAGTTCTTTCTGATTTGAATTGGGAGACAAGGATCCTGTCATCTGCAAAACTGATAGATAATATAGATGATAAAAGTCAACATTGAACATGAAACAATTAATATGAATACCCTACATCCAGAAGGGTTAAGAAAACAATCGACAAATTGAAGAAAGGCTACCGGTTGCGTATTGGCATGAATGGTGGCCATTTTCAATATATTTAGCTGAATATTAATTATTATTTCATGTGTAATTATATTTTTTTTTCTGATTGATAACAATAATATAAAATATCAACATTTTCTTCAATTACTGCAAATACGGGTTGCAAACTAATCAGGAAGAAACACATTCAAAAATGGCAAAAATATGCAGAGTGTTCCATACGAAAAAAAAATACTTGTTTGGGTCATAGCACTTATTTAACATATATACAAAATAATTTGATTTTTAAAAATTTCAGATTAGAACTTTGGTATTTAAATTTTTTTTGTAATATGACAAACAAAAAAGTTTATGGGGTAGCTTATTTATGATGGATCACCCTGTACAGGTCAATTTTTTGTAAAGTTTTGCGTTCACAGTCGATAAATTTTACAGATTTCTTCTGTTCATTATTGAATGCTTTGGACAACAATATCGATATACCGATGGTATGATGTTTGTATTTACACTCATACTTGCTTTACTGACATTCTCCTTTAGCAAAGTGTTGGACAATATTTTGATAAATAAACACAGTCGGTTTTGAAGGTTATTGGGAATATTTTTAAGAATGCCTTGAAGGTTCTATAAAATTTGTATATTTTTTACTGAACTTTGGTGAATTCATTATCGGTGTTTATCAAAATAAGCAATTAATAAACGCATTCCTTTAAAGCTAAAGAGTCACTTTACGGTGAGAAATTCAAATTCCCAACACCTTCATAGGCGAGAACAAGACATCTTTCAAGGAGAGCATTTAAATCAGTGTGCTGCTTTAATCAGGCACGCAGGGCTTGCTTTACCAAACATTATGCAGCATGGCTTGGTTTATCGAGGACCCGTTGCGTTACAATACGTGGAACGGAGATGCTACGCTGTATGCGGAATTATGTAAATTTCAACAAAGGATACTATGTCTTGGATACTATCTGTTTATTTTATGTATTAACTCATCTATTTATTCGCGTAGCCAGCCTAAACTATTTTACGCGAACGTTGAAATGTAACAAAAATATGTTTTTTTCCTATGGTAGTGCGTGTTATTCTATATAATATACACGCTGTATCATACATTTTGTGCCTTTCTTAATGCGATCACCAGCTTACTGTCCAGGTACAGTGGGCCTTAAGAACTTTCACTTCAATAATGTTTTATATATGCAAATTCGCTGATGCGAATGGTAGAACATACAGACCCGTTCAACGTTTGATTCTTGTCAGGGAAAGGTAGGCGAATTCGGAGCGGATGATGTGGAAGGGACGAAGTTAAAAGATGCTTGGCTTGAATTGTGAACAGGCTGTATCACACGTTTTGTAACGTTCGTCTCTCCGTATTGTGAACTCCTAAAATTCATAAACCTAATTAAGTAATTATCACCCTGTCCTTAGTGAATTTGAAAATTATAAATAACTAGAGCGTTCGACGGGAGCGATTTTAGTCCTTAACGTTACAGCCATCAGCACTTTGTAAAATATAAATACGCAGGCAAACGCCAAATTCATCATAATTTCGGGTCTTTCTTAACTCCGCTCAATTAGTTGAGTGCAAGCACACAGGTGCGTACTCTGCTAGTTTTTCTATTGCGCAACCTAAATATCTGAGAGCACCTGTGCATAGGTACAGGGTGATCAGTTCCGCACTTAACCTGGATGTACATAGCTACACGGCACCGGGGGATATCTAAAAAGTAGTGAGAGACGAAGCTACGAGTAAAGTATCAAAATTTCCAGTAAGGGGATTTTTAAAAGTGGTGCAAGTGCCTTAGTAATCTGTGTCAAACTTAAATCAAAATAATCCATCATTGAGAGACGCTAAAAACTTATCATGTAAATATTAAAACAATTACATAAATAAAAGACAACCCAGCTCGCATAGACTTTATTAGTAAAATAGTGACCAAGGACCTAGAAACACTTTTAACTAAGCCTCCCTCGTGAAGACATGCATTTAGTATTAATTGGGTATAGTGTAAACTCATTTAATTCATCTATAAACAAAACACGCATTTATTATTGCTCGCGAACAGTATAACCGTTGTTAAGTTTGTTTGTAAATAAACTTTTTTTTTTAGTAGGGTTTAGGAAATGCATATCAGAGCACGTCCAGAGCATTGGTGTTGTAGCGCCCAGGACAGTGTGGAACTCCGGTATATCCGACCCACTAAAACCATTTCCCTACATGCGATTGACACTCGATACTGGGAACCGCTTTTGCATTACTTCAGCACCGATCCCGCATTTTGCCTATTTCAGTCAATATCACAAATGGGTCTGTCTATCTTTCATTCAGCTATATCTTGTTTAGATTTGCATCTTCACCAGAAGGTGTGATTATCTTGCTTCCCGCTCTTTAGTTTCGATGATGCTTCTTATAGCTTTATACGCCGTGTTCCACAACTCCTCTGTCGTAACCAGGCATTCCATAATATTCTCTGCATCAAAGCGCATCCCTGTGTTTCTTGAGAATTCATCCCTAGGCTCCTCCCATCTTTGGCAGGTGAACAGCGTGTGGTCTACATCGTCGGTATGTTTGCAGTAAGTGTATTTCTCCGTATCTGCTCTACGTCTGTCAAAAAGATACTTTTTGAAGCACCCATGTCCTGAAAGTGCTTGGCTCAGAAAGTAGTCCACTTCTCCGTATGGCATTTCCAGCCAGATCTGAATATTTGGGATAAGGCCATACGTCCAGCGTCCGTAGGTGTCCTCTACCCACTGTTCTTGCCATTTGGCAAGTAGCGCAGTCCTGGCTTCTTGCTAGTTTCTCCCTTCATCTCTTTCCTTTCGTTCTATTGCCATAAGTCTTATCGGGGGTACTCCAGCGATGACTTGTACTGCTGCCAGGGAAGTGGTACGATATCTGCTACATACTCTTATACATAGGAGTCTTTGAACCCGGTTAATCCATGAAAGGAGTTTCTTATTATTTGCCGTCATGTAACATACCGGGGCTACATATAGTATTTGGGAGTGGACCACACTTTTCAGTACTCGTCGCTTTGATGCCCTGGGCCCTCCGATATTTGGCATCAAGTTGATAAGAGCTTTCATGGTCTTCTCCGCTTTCTGGAGTATCCTGTTAATGTGCTCGGCATAACTCAGAGTTGTGTCCAGCCACACCCCCAGGTACCTAATGGACTTGCTCAATTTGACGATTGAGCCTTGAACGTTAAAACTGATCTGACCCAGCTTTCTTTTTGTGCTTAGTAGCACCGCTTCAGTTTTTTCGGGCGCAAGCTGCAAACCCCTGCCCTTTAACTAGTTGTCTACTCTAAGGAGTGCTGTGTTTGCAAAGTTTATTAAGGCCTCTTCCGTTTTAGCTACCACCACCATTGCTACATCGTCTGCGAATCGTATAAGTCTTACGCCCGTCGGTTGGTTTAGCTCGAGTATTTTGTCGTACATAACGCTGCAGAGAGTTGGACCCAGAACTGAGCCCTGTGGGACGCAGCTGCTTGTTTTTTTATGAACTGTTTTGCCTTCCGCTTCTAAGATTATTTCCAGACAGGTATGATCTGATTAGGTTGATAAGACTTTCTTCAATTTACCTTCTTCTTAATACGTCCAAGATTATTTGCCAGGAGGCGCTGTTAAAAGCATTTCTTACGTCCAGGGTTATGACAACACATAAGCATCTATGCGCAGGGGTGAAGGCAGCAGCCTCTTGAGCGGTTCTGACTACTTCCATTATGGCGTCTGTCGTTTGTCTTTTCTTCCTAAAGCCGTATTACCTATCTGACAGGCCTCCAGTCCTTTCTAGTTCGTTGTTTAGTCTGGTTAGGATAAGGTGCTCGAAAAGCTTTTCTTCAATGTCCAAGAGACAGATAGGTCTATAGGAGCCTGGAATATCCGCTGGTTTATCGCTCTTGCGAAGGAGTATTAGGGTCGCTCTCTTCCAATCTTCGGGAAAGATACCGTGCTCTGCAAATTCGTTGTATGCCTCAAATACCTACCCTGGACGTTTCTGAGCTAGTTCTTTGATTATCTCGGTAGGAACTTGTCCGGGTTCCGGTGCTTTGTTACTCTTTAGTCTTTGGTATGCTGAGTTTAGTTCTTCTATACTAAATTTTGTAAATATCACAGTTAAATATCACAGGTTCGTGCTCGGGAAAGAGGTATTTTGCAACATTCTCCATCGTTTCCATCGCCATTTGAGGCCTCGGTGGGAAACCGAGCAGCCTTTTCATTTCAATTTGGAACTGTCTTCCCATATATTACAGTCAATTTCGTCGCACAGTGTTTTCCAGCAGGTTCTCTTAGCCGTTTTTATTTTGTTCCGTAGTGCCTTTTTACTTCCTTGCAGGATTCCCAAAGTTGTGGGTTTTGTTGCCCTTGTCTTCTTTTTGCTTCTCTTGTACATCGTTTCCTTTGCATGAGGCATTCCTTTCGAAGCTCCGCTATCTCGTCGTTTCACCAATACACGGGTCTTCCTCTACCAGAGTTGTTGGAGAAGCTCATCCGTGGTGTTGGGTTTCGATCTTCTGGAATTTGATTTATGGCTTTTTTAAGATTGCCCTTGTCGAGTTTTCTAGTGTTCCAGCCCCTTGCTTTGTATCTCGTATTTATATTTGCCGTTGTAATAAAGTAATGGTCGCTTAACGATTTATTGTCGCTCACTTCCCATTCCGTAATGAGGTTTTTAGTGTTTACGCTTGCCAGAGTCAGATCCAAAATTGATGTGTAATTTTGGCGGTGGAAGGTTGATTTATCCCTTTGGTTGATGATTGACAGGTCGTGTTCTGCCATCCACTCCGTCATAATTTGACCTCGATTGTCGGTTATCCCCATTCCCCACTGGGGAGACTTGGCGTTAAAGTCCCCAGCTATAATTGACTTTTCCTGGCAGGATCTTATGCGCTGTCCAATTGCGTCAAGGGTGTCCTTGAGCTTCGTGATATCTCTGTTTGGGGAGGCATAACAGCTGTATATGGTAAAGCCCGCTGTAGCGACGTATGAGAAGACAGGGCCTCTTCCTTGTTCTTTGACCATGAGTTTTGGGTTTAGTATTTTAATGGCTGTATTTATTTCCTCGTCGAAAATCCAGTCCTTCCTGTTGCATATGGCTGCCATATTGGGTTCACTAATGAGAATTATTCCAGCTTTAATTTGTTGAGCTGTAGCTAGGGTCATGTCGTGTGCTGGTCTGCTTCTGTTTGTGTGAATTTGCAAGACTTTCATTGATGGTTCGCTGATTTTTTCTCCGGTTAGGTTCACCTTCTCCTCTGCGTTGCTGTTTGGAGGGGCACTTGGAGTAGCACGATTGGTGGCCTTCTTTTTTGCAATGAATGCAGTACTCTGAGTTTGGACACTCGGATGCTTTGTGTCCCTCTTTGCTGCATTTCAGGCAGCTGTTTCCCTGTTTGGTCCGTTACACTGTGTTTTCGTGGGTCCATGTTCCCAGCATCTAAAGCACTTTACTTCGTTCTGCCTTTCTATAACTCGACATCCCATCTAGCCTATCTTTATATGTCCCATTTGTAGTAGTTTGTTACCCTCTAAGGCGTTTATGACTACTGTCGCGTTTTGTTTGTTTCCAAAGGCGGGTCTGAGAGCTCTTACTTCGAAACTGTCCTTGTTAGTTTCCATAGCGTTTCCTATGGCTTTTCTGATGTCTTCTTCCATTGTGATACTGTCCAGGTCCTTTATGTGTAGCACTTTTCTGTCTATACGTAAGGTAACCTTTGCATTTGGGAGCTTTTCGCAGATTTCACTCTTTAGGACTTCAGCTTTATCCAGACTGTTTTGTATTGTGACTAGCAGTTCACCTTTCCTTGTCTCTCTGGTTTCTCTGACTTCTACTCCGATTTCATTGGGATTTACTGTTTTTTGGACAGTTTTTAGTACGTCTGAGAATTTCATTTCATCAATTTTAATTATTAGGACTCTTCTAGGGTTACGAAGTTTTGCCATTAGACTTCTTTCATCTCCGGCTCGCGATGCTTGTCTACTATAGCTTCTGGGGACATTTTGGGTGTTGCATTTAATGACTTTTATTTTTGTGCCAGAGAATAAGTACTGGATCATTCTGGTGGTGATTGTTCCTAGAACGCCTTCCATCTCCGGAAAGACAAGTTTTGTTCTGTTTTGTCTCATCATGTTTTCTTAACATTTTGGATGGTTTCAAAGATGTACACATCTTCGGCATCCTCTGTGGCTTCCTCTTTAGTTATGATGGGGTAGTAGATCCACCGGTGGCTGCTAGATATGTTTCCGTCCTGGTCAGGAAATCCTAGTGTGTGGGACATCAGAGCTACCTTCCCTTCTTCTTTATTTTGTTCAATGAGGCCTTCCATGCCCCCAAACTTTTCTAGAGACCTTCTTATGGTCTTGTCGTTTGATGACAGCTTCTTGTTGCATGGTAGAAGTAGATCCCAGCCCGCTGGCGCCTCCCAGATTGGGTTACTTTCTTCAGGTATTTTATGAAATACATCTTCGTTCCAATCATCTTCTGAAATTTTCTAGAAATTTTTCAGAGTCTTATCTATCTTAAAGGCCCGCCACTCTTTTGCTCTGTTTTGTGTCATATTTTGTATCATCTGTTTGTATTCTTGTAGGTCTCTTATTTTATCCATAATTTCCTTGTCGTGTCTTTCTTGCTTGGTGGCGATTTGTTTAAGATAGTGTTCCTCTATATCGCTTTTCGTGTTTTTGGCATCGTCTAGCCAGTTAAAGACATCTGGTCTCTGAAGTTCTTTAGCATGCAGTGCGAGGCGTAACACCGCATCCGATATCTCATTTTTTAATTTGTACATTTGCTCGACCACTTTTTCCATAAATCTAATTTCCTTGCATGTCTCTAACAAGATGGTTTTGAGCGCTGCTTCTGGGTTTTTGTTCCGTTTTCCCTCGTTTTTAAGTGGACTATCGTTTTCTCTTTTTCTTTTAGTTTGGCTTGGGGTTTCTACTTGTGATTCTGTCACTGGTTTCACTTGTACCTCTGGAAGTGAAAAACTTCTCGCTCTGGATGGAGTTTTTGGGATTGAATCCCTCCTTGCAAATACCTGGTTTGATATTTCACTACTGTTTTCATTTAGTGGTGGTGGTGTTCTCAGGACTGACCCTCTTCTGCTAAATGGATCTACTTTTTCAGTGTAGAACACTTCGTCTTCTCCTGTAGGATGGTGTAGAATCCGTGGGGCAGCCTACCGTAATAGAGAGGGATTCTCGACCGTGCGTCCTACCCTCCTGGGGTAATTTATTCTTTAAATCCGTCATTTCATCTTTGTTTATTTGGATTTCTTTTTCGGTTTTTTCATCTCCCTAGACTAATTGCCTTCTCTACGGCATTGAGCTCAGCCCGCCCATTTATAGCCGCCCGCTCCGGGTCAGACGCTATCCTTGTGCCTTTTATACCTACAGCCAGAAATGTAAATAAACTTGTTATATTGTTTTTATCAACGTGTCTCCTTTAGCCTCTCTTCTCACCTGACGTAGAGCGATTCCGAATCTGAGCTATTCTCCCGCACGCTCAGCAAGGCGTGGCCTCACACATATAAATACCATGACAGTATCACATATTTAATGACGCTCGCCTCGCCGTACCACACATTTTATAAAGCGTCACCTTAATAAAAAAATTTCTAGCCATACGTTTTTAACTGTTTCGTTACGTTTCTTAATAGAACACATATTTGTATTCCATTTTAGATTAGCGTTAAGATTAAAATGTGTTGATTGGTAAGTGCCTAAAAAATCTTCAACGAAAACACACGATTCGCATTCACCGTCGATATCAAATAATATTGTGGCGTGTGGAAATAAATAATCATAATTTCAAGTAGTTTCCTTACGCGCGTCGGTTTGTAAATTATTTTAAAATATTTCCTTCGCGTGTCAAGAAACGAGATAAATAAAGAAGGCGGGATTCACGTGTTTTATTCCGCTGGTACGTTTCCCACCGCGAGGCATCGAGGCATTTACACCCACAAATCAAAATCTGGGTCGATAAATACTGAAATTGTATGGAGCTAATACTAGAATCGTTGGTTCTTCTTTCAGAAGAGACGGTTGAATGTCTGAGTTTAGAAGCGTATTTTGCACGACTGGTTAAAGACTTTTCGATGCAATCATTCAGTACTAAGACGTAAAATTATTAAGTATAAGATCAGATTAGCGCATAATAATTATTTGGTGGCCTGAAATTCAACTCCAAGAGCTTTGGCTCATTTTTAAAAAGCCAAAAAATATATCAAGACATTATGGCGGAGATGCCCTTTGAGGAGGAGATATTTAGTGGTATCCAGAGAGCAACTGCGAGTTTTGCTACTTTCTTCAGGTCTGTCTTTGTGAATGATTATAAGCCTGCTTGTGACGTTTTTGAGTAGAAACCTTATTTTTGTGATAGGGTAATAACTTCCGAAGAAGTCATATGAAAAATTAAGAGCAATAAGGCCATTGGCCCTGGCGATGGCGGGGTTCTAGAATATATTTATAAGGGTTGCAGTGAATATTTAATCAAACCTGGACATTTATTTTCAATTTATGCCTCGGAATCAAATAAGGCGGTACCCATTTACAAGAGTAATCATAGGAACCAGATCAAAAAGTATCGTTCAATCAGCATTCATGGCACTGTGTTTTGTTTGACATGATATATAATAATGTGTCATCTAAGTTAGCAGTTCTTCAGCATGGATTTTTGCCTAAAAGATCAGCTTTTACTAATTTAGCAACATTTTCCCATGCAATATATTCATAAATGTCTACAAAATAAGGAGCAAGCTGATGTCATATATACCAATATGGGGAAAGCATTGGTCAGACTGAGGCAATATTCTGTAATAAAGGCTTTATCGAATATAAATGTACTTCTAATGAAGTTCACTTGGTCAAATCGTGATTGTTTGGGATATCCATCGTCTACAAAAGAACATCTGGACTGCCTCAAGAGTCTAACTTGGGCTCCTTACACTTCCTGGTAGCTGTAATAATATTGCTGATGTTGTTGAATATACCAGGACATTATTGATTGCCGATGATTTTAAACTATTTTTATAAACCACTACTTAGGATGATTTTGAAGATGTTGCAAATTGGTGTGACAGAAATGGCATTAATTAAATATAAGTAACTATTCATGTATAACTTTTTCATTAAACTATGTTTTGATCAACGAGGCTAGAATCTATGATGTCAAATTAAAACGCGTAAGTGTAGTCGAGGTGATCTAGGTATAGTATTTATTGAGCACATCCCTACGAAAATACAGGAAGCTCAATATCAAATGGTTGGTAGCGATAAAGACTTGCAACACGATTTTCTTATTAATTAAAAAAAACTAATTAGAGACTCAATCCCAGATCCCCTAGGAGGGTAGTATTAAACACAATACAAAAAGGTTGAGCCACCTAGAACTACACTACGGCAAAACGCTTCCCCTCCTCCCAGTAGGTATTCCTAGAAGCACGAGATCATCGGTTTCAGTTAATTTGCCTTTGCAACTTCCACGGAATTAGAGAACAAAGGTCAGTTCAGAAAAAAAATGGCATTGCCGAGAGCACTTGTCCAAATGAAGAAATAGTCGATACGAGGAATACTTCTAAGATAATAAACGAGAACTAAGCAAGAACTAATAAGCTAAAATTAATTTTTCAATAAATAATAGGAAATATTCCTAAACAAAATAATAAATCTGTAAAAATCCCAATCGACAGTAACCATTTAGTGAAAAGAGCCCATTACTAATATTCAAGGCTACCAATCCAATATTGCAAAACTTATATAATGCCACCTGAAAAGTTAAATATAAAGTAGAAACTCCAAATATCAAAGTCCACAACTGCCGGTAAGAAACATTGACATTTGGGAGAAAATGAAAGAGGAATAAGGGAAAACCACGGGAAAATTTGTGAGGGATAGGCCCAAAATCCCTAGAGCACTATGGAAAGAACAAACAACAAGCAATCCATGCACAAATCAACAAGTCTTAGAAGAAAACAAGCAACAGGTACTAGTTTTACTATTGAAGAGAGAGAAAAATGTAATAACTAACAATTATTCTCGAATTAACAGGCAAACAAAAAAGCAGCAGCAGTATCTGAAACCAAATTCATAATACTAACAAGTCAAAGCAATATCAGCCTGAGATTAGAAGTGAAATATTCAAACCGAAAGTAGTATATGAAGTTGACCGATATAACGAGGATCAAAGGTAGGTTATTAACTCAGTTCCCTAATACAGAACTGCAAGAAAACATAATTATTGTAATATAACTAAGCGAAGTTAAACTAATAACACAATATCTTATTTTAGTTGTTTGATAAACCTAAGCGAGCCACAGATTATCCACTAAAAAAACTACAGTCAGAAAGTGCTGGAAGACAACATAAGAAAAAGGATAATCAGAATAGCCACTCACTGTAACAACAGTGTTATAAATGCTAATGCATATTGCATAATATTATGTGTTAATCGTATGTATAAATAATTAATTAATATTAATAAATGCTGCAACTGGAATTCCATTAAACATTTTGACAACAAATTAAATAAATGAATTTATAATTAATTAAGCGAAGAGGGTTAATACTCAAAAATTCTTACCACAAAATAGAGGCTATTTTGTTGCTAAATGCAACATAAAAAATAAAATTTATAATATTTTATAGTGGCAAAATCAGACTGTTACAGACTGAAGACTGATTCAATAATCGAAGTGGAAGTGACACTTCACTTTGAAAAGATGTCTATGAAAATAAATCAACGAGAAATAAAGGTGAAGACCACCACAAAGAAAAAGAATGGAACATGGACATTGTAGAATCGACACCTGTTATAGTTCATAGGTTAGGTAGGGTCAACAGATTTTCCTTATCCACATGCTCTCTCTTTCTTTTTAGATACAGTTTTTCTTTTACTTTATTGGTTCGAAATCGGATTGTTGAATCGGAGTTGATCAAGACGGAATAAAGACAGGTTTGATTGAATCTAGTTCTATTGGATTGAATTAAACGGATCATAATTTCCTGCTGTATGCGTAGTCATTGAGTTATTGATCGTGATATGTGTTTATTAATAATAATTTATAATGGCACCTCTTAGGAGCAAAGCTTGGAATAATTTTTTAAAGAATGAAGTGTGTTTAAGGATAGCGTATAATAATAGCTGAATAAGTAAACTATATCTTGCAGCATGAATAATTTCAAATGGTGAAAATCTCATTCGATACACCAGAATTTAGATTTATATCGACAAATTTCTTTCAACATATCGTTAATATAGATATATTGTTTCGATATATCATTTGATTCAATATATCGATATATTTATTTATTTTTCCATCCCTACTCGCTAAAGGCAAATATATTTATTTATTTAAAAAAAGCATTTATCACGTGCTGTAACCAACATCATAGTAATTAATAACATTTTAAATTCAAACATCAACAATTTGACAATTCTAACAATCCACTTAACGACTAACAGCATCAAGTACTTAATTTAGTTTTAACATCATTAGAGAACTCTCATCATAGTTATATTGCACCTAGGTGACTGAACACCCGTATGTGCAAATATGCCATAATCTGACATTCAAGGCAGTGTTGCCATTTTCCTGTCAAACAAGTACTGTAGTAACAATTTCTTAACCTAAAATAACCAATACACACACAATCGACAACTACCAACAAAGTGAGTAAATTTTAGAAAGGCTGCATAAATTTATCATTATTTTTTACAATGAACGAAATACATTGCTTTTTAAACAAATGTCTCTATTTAATCCCTCTAACCTCACCAGGAACAAGGTTGTAACACTTTGGACCTAAGTAATGAATATATCGATGACTGATATTTTTAGTTCCAATAGGTAGTTCCAAGTGTAAATTAACCTTATTTCTGGTGCTATAAGAATGATTAACTAAGTTCAGCAAATCAGGACGATCATGGATATATACACAGACAACAAGTATGTATAGCGATCTAACATTGAGTGTCTGCTCATCATATAGTAGGGATGTTGAGTACAGCTTAGGCTTCCCGTTAATCACTTTCAGTATATAATTCTGAACAGTATTTAATTGTTTTAAAGCATTTGAGTACAGGCCACCCCAAACTAGCAAACCATATCTGATCAATGATTCCACAAGAGCCTTATATACTATTGTTAATAAGTTTTTGTTTAATATTTCCCGTAGTATATAAAATTTATATATTAATTTGCGTATATTCGAGGTAGGCCTTAACACATGTTCATCCCATCTAAGATGTCTATCAATTATAAGGCCCAAGGTATTTAATTGAATCCACTGCCCCAACTATGCAATAATCATCAACAACAAGCATATCAAAATGTGGGCGATTAGCAGAGGTCAAGGAAAAGGCAATAAACTTGGTTTTTTCTACATTCAGTGTTAATTTAAAAGTTTAAAGCCAATCCATGATCCTTGAAATACCCCTCTCAGCATGCAACTTGACCTCTCCCCACGACGGTCCATTAAATATTATAGCTGTGTCATCAGCATATGATACCACAATGCCCTCCTCTAACTCAATATCTGTCAAAGAACTTATGTAAGTAACAAACAGAAGCGGTCCCAAAACAGTGCCTTGTGGCACCCCAATCTCAACAGTTAAGGGTTCGCTAAACTCATTATTTATTCGAACAATTTGTTTTCTTCCCCGTAAATAGCTTGCAAAGACATCCAACACGATGCCACGAAGCCCATAGCCGCCAAGAACATCCAATAGGGCGTCATGTGGCACCGTATCAAATGCCTTGGCAAGATCCAAGAACACTGGATTCGTTATTGTCTAAGTGGTTAATAACATTTTTTTGTGAGCTCATACATGGCATCCGCCGTACTTTTACCATTTACAAAGCCAAACTGATGAGCTGACAAAATGTTATTTCTTAGAAGAAACCGTTCTAGTCTAGATTTCAGGCATTTCTCCAAAATTTTGGCAAAATTATTAATGACACTTATCGGACGATAGTTATTTATATTAGTGGGATCTCCGGCCTTGAAAATGGGAGTAACAATGGCCACCTTAAAATATGAGGGAACAATTCCGGTTGAGAAAACAAGATTAATAATATGTTTCAATGGTTTAATAAATTCCACATGAAACTCCTTTATTAACTCGGAAGTAAGCTTGTCTGTACCAGGAGAACAGTTGCTCTTTAGAGAATGTATGCACTCTATAATCTCTGCATCTGTAACTGGACTTAAAAACATAGAATCAGTAATATTTGGTTGAAGGTGAAAAGGGTTCTGAGCATTTCCAATTTTATTAAACATTCTCATACCGATCTTATCAAAAAAAATTATTACAGTAATCCGCCATATCTTTGGAGTTTCCAAATTGGTGCATATTGTCATCTTTAATATGAATTTTGCAAGTTTCCCGATTATTTTTCTGATCTGTGGCTTCAGCCAATATTTTATAGATTTTTTTAAAATCTTTTGAGTTCTCTTCAATTTTAGTTCTATAATATTCATATTTGTTTTTTTAATTAACTTTTGTAAGGTGTTTCTATAGCTTTTATATGCTTCCTGATTGTGATTAGTTTTATTTTTTAGAAGGTGTTTTTTCATTCGATCCCTCGTTTTTATAGAGTTAACAATTCCATTAGTAATCCAAGGCTTAATTTTTTTAAATTTCAACCTTGCAAACTTTGTTTCTGTGGATTTCTTAACAATATCACTTATGATAATGGAGAACCGCTCCGTGACCCACTCGACATCAGTAGAGCCCACTAACACCCCCCAATCTACCTCTTTTATTAAATTACCAAAAGTGACCGAGTTAATAGTTTCAGTCACCCATGTCTCACCTTTTTTGACAGTTTCATTATAATTTTTGTTGTTAATATTAGTGTTAAGATTAATCATTATAGGGAAATGATCAGTCACGTCAGACTCCATGATAAAGGAACCAAAGTCACAAACATTCTTTATCTTATTTCTCAGAAAAACATGATCCAGACAGGACATTGCAGTTGTAGTGACACGAGTGTAGCCATTGATCATTGATTGAAAACCTAACATATTTAGTATTGACATATACCTCTTGTTATAATTATCCTGATTTTTTAGTATATCTATATTAATATCACCAATAAAGATTTCAATTTCACCACATGCATTATTTGATAAATATACCTCTAGATCATTCAAGAAGCCTTGAACATCACTAGACGGCGGCCTGTAACAGCATGTGATCCCACATGATATCCCATCAATTTCGAACTTTAATTTTGTAAGAGTTACTTTTGATGTTCTTAATTCAGTATTGGTAAATTCCACGCTCAATTCCAGCTTGGTAAAGATGAACAGACCATTATTTTGATTAAACCTTGCATTATTGTAATAATTTACATAACCTTCGATGTTAAAAGAAGCAGCATCATGCACCTTCCAACATTTACTCAATATTATAATGTCATTATAATTTAATTTATAAGTATGTAAAAAGGCTAGAAGATTATCAAAGTTTTTCTGTATGCTGCGAATGTTTAAGTGCAGTATGCTTAGCATCTTTGTGGACATATCAATGTATCTTAGCAATTAACAACAGTTTATGCCATTTTGCAACTCAGTCTCAAGTGTGTCCAGCTGATTTAATAGATTTACTTCAGTAACCATAGTCAATTTTACCTTTTATTATGTCGAGTAAATATTTCTAAGAAGGACATTCAGAGTTACTGGCCTCATGAGATGTATTGTACTTTGTTTTATACCTTTGGTTAGATTCTACACAGTTGACACACTCTTTAGATAGTCTCGGACACTCTTTGACGTCATGTTCACCCATACAGAACTCACAGATGGTTTTATTGGTACATTCGTCAATCTTGTGGTAGTAGTGTTGACACTTGAAACATCTGGGCACCATGAAATCTTCAAATACTCTGTAACGCTCCCACTCAATATAAACTCTTTTTTCATTTATACATTTGTGAAAAAGTCCTGGAGAACATTCTAGAAATATTGTTCGGCTGTCACTATTTTTATGTTTCTTAATATAGGTCACTGTGAAGTCATCATCGCTTGTTATGAATTCATTTTGCTCCCTTAAACACATTTCAAAGTCTTCTTTCGACATATCCACAGAAACATTTACAATCCTTATTCTGGGTTTCCTTAACTTAGTTCTATGTATTACATACTCCTGGGTTAAAGTTTTTTCAACTTCCTTTTGCACTCCCACTCTGGCATCTTACAACCCTCTTTCGTAATCCTTGCTGTCTTAATTCCAATTTTCAGTTCGGGTGGTTTTATTGATTTGTGCAAGTCTTCTTTTGTCTTTTTTGTGTCCTGTTGTTTCTTAGGTTTTATTATGAGACTGGGAGTATTTGCAGCTTGTTTAGATTTACTAGCTATATCCGCGCAGTTTGGCCAAGCAGGCTTTTTGCTTTGAGCATTTTCAATACCTTTCAGCTTCTTTGCCTTAGGTTAATATCTTGTGACTCTTCTAAACAATTCAAGGAAAAATCTACCGAACACTGTATAAATATAATCCTACATCCCTGATAATAATAGAAAATCGATCACACCACACATCTTATGGGCTAAAGATTAGTTCAAGGCATTCGTCAATCAGTAAATTAAGAGGATTTCTTTTTCAAATTTTTCTGTCAACAGTCGGCAACACTTCCTTCATTTGTAAACAATTCTAAATATCTTTAAAAACATAGAACTAGGTCATTCAGACAAGTTTGTCAGCTTTGATGTTGAAAGCATGTATATCAACGTGCCTTTGGAGGAATCGTTAAGCATTATTGAGGCTAGATTAAGGGCTGATACGACATTTACAGAAATAATTTCATTGCCCCTGAAGGAAGTGATGGAGCTCTTGAAGTGCTGTCTACATAACTCCTACTTTCAGGTTAGAGCTAGGTTTTATGCCTAGGATGATGGCCTACCCGCTAGGTCCCCCACTCTGTCCGGTGATGGCGAATATATATGTTACGTTAAACACTCGAATTCCGGTAATAGCCGAAAAAAAAATACTCAAAACTAATTTTGGGAAACAACTATATCCCAAACTCGAAATTGTACTTTTATGTAGCGATTGAGCACTTCATAACAGTCAGAACTAGTGTGCACATTTTGAATTGCCCAAAACTAGTTTTCTAAATTTCTGAATCACCAATACTAGTTGTGCTTGTTTTACTTACAAACGTTCGTGCCCGAATGAATAAAAATGAAGCTACTGAGCTTCAACGTACTATTGAGAAAAATTTGACTAAACTTACAGAAGACACTGCAACAGGTGCTGATGAAACTCCTGAAGAAGAAGCGCAAGTACCTATTGTCCATGAAAAAATAGAAAATATGGCGGATAGTGAAATGCAGTACTTTATTGAAGATGAAGAAATAGAAAATATGAAAAATAAAGAAGTGCAAGCTTCAACTGTAGATGTAAAAACTGAAAGCTGTAATAATGAACGAAAATGAAGGTTCGTTATGCATTGCGTGTCAAAAAACCCACATTTGTGAAAAAACTGCTCAAAGTGTAATTGCAAAATTCAGGCAGCCTGCGGTATTTTCAAATCTCAACGTTTCTGCGATAAAGCTACGAATCGTGAACACGTTAAAAGAGGTTTGGAAGTACAAGCCAATTTGATGCCTGCACAATCAAATAAGAAACGCAAAATCTGGCCGCGATATGTTGACGATACTTTCAGAATCTGGAATGGAATTGATAGATAGCTAGGCTCCTTTCTCAGTCACCTTAATTTAGTAAATAATTCCATTACATTCAATATCGAGAAAGAGAAGAACTGCTGTCTATCGATTACAGATGTTCTTGTCAGTAGGAAGAATGGATTAATTAATACTGCTATATATAGGAAACACGTGGGTCAGTATTTTAACTTCCAGTCAAAACATTCTCGAGTACCCAAGCTACGAATAATTAAAACGCTATGTAAACGAGCAACTGTATTATACAGTGACCACGCATCTTTTGATGCAGAATTGGGTAATATCAAGATGAATCTGCTTCAGGATGGTTATACGAAGAGGTCTTCAAATAAGATTATAGAGAACTGTAATGTAGAACCAATAGCATGGCCACCTGAGCAACTCACCCTCTCTCTCTTAACTATTACGTATGTACAAAAAACGTCCGAAAAGATTAGACCAATAGTTAATCATTCCAAAATTAAAACGGTCTTTATGTCTGGATGGAGCATTAAGAAGCAAAACTTGATTCATTTATATAAGAAAAAGGGTGTGTCTACTAGATACCATGTGAATGTGGGAAGTCGTCTATTGGGGAAACAAAAGGTCTTTTAAATGTAGAAGAACTCAAAAACACACAGAGAAGCGAAACAACAAGATGGGGGATCGCTGGCCATGTTTGGTATAAACAATACGACATTAAATGGTCAGAAACTGCTTTCATTAGAAACAATGAGAATTTCTTTAGCCATCCAAATGTAGAAATACCTACTATTTGGCAATCACTAATAAAGCGCACCCATGCTGGCGTGAAAGTGGATGGCCCCACGTTCGACTGCACCCAACTCGGTCGCGGGTGAGCGCCTTGACTAGCATCTAGCCTCTAGGAGGGGATAGTTCACAAGATGCATTCCGTTTACTATTGGTCGAAACAATTGGGCGGGACTTAGAGCGTTTGTTTACTATTTTAGAATGTCTAATAACTTTATTGCTTTCACCAGGCCTAGTGGTCCAGTGGTAATATACTGTGATTTTGATACGGCGCCCCGGGTTTGATTTATTTATTTTAAGGTTATGTTTGTAAAAATTTTTCTTCTTCATTTTGGGCATACCTTGGGTCAGTTTTGGTTAGTTTTTGTCGGTTGCGCCCCCGTAGCGAGCGAAGCGAGCGGAAGGCCATGCGTGAAGCGAAATATTAGACATTCTAAAATAGTAAACACAGGCTCTAACTCTCGCCCAATTGTTTCTACCAATAGTAAACGGAATGCATCTTGTAAAATATCCTCTCCTCTAGCCTCTGCGGTATACCTAATCGAGGTCAAGCGCAGTTACGTTTTTAGACTATCCAGCGAATTGCTTTCAAAAGGTCTCGTAGCACAGTGGTCAGATTCTGCGGCCCAGGTTCGATTCCCGTCTGTGGCAAGAGACGTTTTTTTATTTTTTTATGGTTATTTTTGTTTTTTGGTTTAGTTTGGTTAATTTTGTTTGCTTGTGTCCAGGAGCGAGCGAAGCGAGCAGAGGGCCATGCGTGAAGTTAACAGTACTGAGTTGATTATAAAACGCAACTGCACATGATTGCGATTAGTTATACCGCAGGGCCTAGACGTAAGTAGCGCCTTACTTAAGTATATAAGCTCAGTAGCCTTAAGATTTAGATTAGTTTTAGTTTACAACTTGATAAATGGTTTTCCTCCAAGAAAACGGAGGCACATTGTACAACTTCGATCACACCACCGAAGTCCCCGTAAAAGCTCTGTTCGAATTCATTCGTATTGTCTTTTCAAAATGATTTTCTAATGAAAACAGCCTCTGAACCTGGCAGAAACAGTCGATAATATTTCGGAATATACCGCCTCATTATAACAGAAATGGAAAATTCCAAAATTTGCTGTGCCCTTTTCGCTTAATCAGATAAACCTTCTGCAACTTTTCTATTTGTGCCAAATAATTAATAAAGCTTTCGTGCGATGCGCTCCCAGATTTCAGACTGTTTTGCACGAACCTCAACTGATTTATATACATTCGACTGTGTCGAGTCTACCTGGCCATTGCTTTTTAAAATAAACTTTTAATTTATTCCTATTTCTGTGTTTTTAATTTCATAGCCAAGAAATGCAAACATAAGGAGGTCCACGGTTATTTTAATCGCACCCTAATGCTTAATAACAAGAGCATTTTTTGTAGTCGCGAGAAGAATTAATATAAATATGTAGCGGGGTTATTTCTTTTTAATATCGAAAGCTACATCTACGTGAATGGGTAATTGCTCACAAATGTAGTTAATAGAACTACAGTAGAACCTCGATAATCCGAAAGTCGGTAATCCGAACGGTTCGCTAATCCGAACGCCCAGAAAAACAAAACACGACTGAAGAATGAAGATTGAACCACCGAACTCAATATCTAAGTATGTACGTCGATAAATTGATTTTGAATTCTGCAAAGGTGTTTTATTCCTTGTATTTAATATATACATCATATTATACTATATACATGTAATGAAATAGTTTCTAGTTCTTTTTTTAAGTTATTATTAGTTGCACTGATAAGGAAAAGTATTTATTTGACTCATTCGCCAAGTTGTCAGAATAATTAATTTATTTGATTTATTTAATTGAGACTAGGGGTGGATTCGATTAATAGTTCTCCTGTTAACTATAGTATATGTAATTGTAGGCGCCAAGCTCTTAAAGACAATGCAAACAGGGAATATACAATATTTAGATAACAATAATTAGAAATTACGAAGATAAGAATAATTTGTGTCTTATAGAACCCAGTCCTGTAGTAAATCAAAGAAGTTAAATTAAAAACAACTATATATTAACTATATGGTTAAATTACAACTTATGGTACCATGTGCATTGCAGTTATGAACATAATTGATTACTGAAGATTTAGTTTACAAAAATGATAAAGATGAAAATTGACTTAAAACTAGATTACAAATGCAATCAAATACAATTGATTACTGAGAATTTAGTTTACAAAAATGGTAAAAATGAAAATTAACTTAAAATTAGATTACAAATGCAATCAAATACAATTGATTACTGAAAATTTAATTTACCAAAATGATAAAAATGAAATTAACTTTGGTGTTAAAGATCGACAAATTTAAAATAAATAAAATCTAGGTCTTTGCAATTCTTTTATGTAAGTAACACGTTACCTACGTTCCCAACTGTTCTATTATCTACAAACCACGTGATCGGTTGGGACCTCCACTGGAAACCTCAACTACCTGTACCTAAGCTTCCTTGCTATAGGCGTGTCCAGGGCTTACCAGTCATTCCAGGAATGATTCCCAGTTGTCTGCACGTGCCTGCTATCGGATCGACTGTCACCACAAGGATCTGCGTGACTGTTGTCTTGTAGGAACGTTGAACGTTTACATGAAAAAAAGAATTGGGTGTCTTAGACCGGTGTACACTGCTAATTATAATTATAATTATACAGAAGAGTGTCATGTGGACCTCAGTTTAATGAGAGATATTAAATGTTTGAAAATTTACTGGTTACAGCAGATATGATCAGAACCTAAACCACAATTAAAATTCGGCAGAAATTATAAATAGCTATGATTAAAAACAATACTAATAATTACTGCTACTCAAGATACCTCCTTTCTCTACTTTGAGATATGAAATTCAAGAGAAATTATAATTCAATTAAAAATTTAAGAGGAAATTATGAAATTTATCCAAACAGTGGCTCTCGGTAACTTCAAATAGAAAACAACTAGACTCAAATGATTAAATAGGAAATTAAATAGAGGTATAAACTCTCGATAAATGAATCGTACTATAACTCAAGATAAGTAATCTCTGTTACTTAATATATATAGATATAGGATTGAGATAGGCACTTAGATAAACGATATAGAGAAATAAACCAGGTAAATTAACACACAGTGCTTAACCTCTTTAATACGCAAATTAATGCAGATACATCATGGATCAAACGTTGACACGATAAGCAATAATAATTAGAGTTTTATGTTACAAATAAACTGAAAAAGTAATGATATAAGTCTGAAAAGCAAAAAATTTACTATAACCAACAATATTACTAGGAAAAACCCAGAGAAATTCTACTACAAATTCAATTTACTACCCTTTACAGGAAAAGATAAAATCTGCTCTGCGAATCTTCCCAACAATACCGTCAAATCTAAATGAAAATACCTAAAATAATGTGTGTGACCGTTTAAAACGACGAAATAATTCCGTTCTCGATAAATTTGGATTAAACCATTATCAAATTACACGAATTTGACCAATAAGAAACGCAACTATTCACCAAAAAATCGGTATTGAACCTTAAGGTCACCACAAAAAATTTAGAATTGTTTAAATCGCAATTACTTGAAAATGCAATACAAAAGCCAAATATAACTAAGTGAATTTAGGCTATTGATTATGTCATATAGAAAGGAACTAAGACGTTCACGGGTTTTTATTGCTGGAATCGATCAGTGGCTTATAAATGAAGAAAAAACCGCGGAGTGCTATTAAATTAGAGGGTGGAAATTGAAGATAGGGGTGAAAAACCACCCCTTTTGGTTTTTTCAATATATGTCGTAAACAAACCAAAATTTCGATATCTCATATGAAACTTTTTGTAGAGAATCAAATTTCCCATCGGAATAGCATTTTTTGAACATTAAAAAAAAATTTGATGCCGAAACATTCGAAACAAACTTGAAAAAAAAGCAAAAATTAGATTTTTTGATTTTTTTTTGCTTTTTCGCCTGTATCCTTTTTTTGGGCATAGATAGGTATAGGGATTGCTTCAGATAAAAAAAATAGATTAAATTTCCTTTAAAATGGTGGGTGGAACAATTTTTTTGCATGAAAATTGACCGAGATATGGCCATTTGAACTTTGCTGTTTTTTTGGCATTTCAGCCCTCTTGTACGAATAGTGTTTTTGTTCGCATTTTATTGAAAAAATTATTGTTTTACACAACTAAAAAAACGTTGTTCTCTAACCCTAGTTTAGAGACAATAAATCATGTGATTTGACTTCACTGAGCACTGGCGTGATCGGAAGTTCGGAGATTGATTGTCACGAAGCACAAGAAAAAGGAATTGCTCTAATTCCAGACGTGTTTAAAGGCACAATTGATGACGTAAAATTTAAAAAGGCAATGAAAGTACTGCCGCTAAAGAGTGCATTTTCAAAAATTAGATTAGATGCTGACGATGTTGTTGTTGTCGACTCTGACACACTCCTGAGAAGAATGCTTCTATGCAAGCCTTCGGATGCTGAATTCGAAAAGTATTTTGAATTTGAATTAGCGCCGTATCCAACATCAATTTTTGACGGATTCAATATGAGGAAGAATACTAAATCAGATTTGTATGAATTTTTTACATCACTTGAAGATGCTCCTCTCGTTAATATTCACCATGTTATTGATGGTGGGTATTTAGTACATAAAATCGTATGGAACAGTAATGAAACTTTTGCAGACATAAGTACAAAATTTATTTGTCATTTGCAAACCTTTTACCCCGAATGTACTGTTGTTTTTTATGGTTATCCAAGCGGCTCAGACACCAGTACGAAAAATGCAGAGAGGCTGCGTCGAACATAGAAAATTGGTCCAGGAGTTCAAATTAGAGATGACTTAAAACCACTAACAAAACCAGACAACTTTCTATCAAACAAAAGCAATAAAAAGAACTTCATTGCATATTTGATTGAAAAATTGCATGCAGTGCAAGCAGATGAGGACGCAGATTTTCTTATTGTCGAATGCGCAAAAGAGAAAGCATCAATGTTAAAAAATGCTGTTATTGTTGGACAAGATGTGGACCTTCTCATTATTTTATCTCAGTTGCAAAATGATAATGTATATTTTTGGAAACCACACATCGGTAAAGAAGCGTCAAAATTGTTTGATAGAAATAGTTTTAATTTTCCTTATTTGCAGAAGTATCTAGGATTTATTCAATTATTCATGCCTACAGTGGTTGTGATACGACTTTCTATAACATTGGCAAAAAAAAATATGAATTTTATAACTAAAAACAGTGTACGACTTGAGCCATACATGGAAATATTCTTACGTGACAATGCAACTGAACAAGATATTACCTATGCATCGGAATACATTGCAGCTTGTTTGTATGGGGCAAAGACTAACATGAGTCTGAGCAACTGCCGATTTTTAAAGTTTGGTAAGCTTTCTAAAAATGCCAAGTTTTCTCTGACGCAATTGCCACCAACACGTGATGCTATCAAACAGCATGGCTTGAGGACTTATCGTCAAATGCAGCAGTGGAAAGGAAATATCTTGGACCCTCTGAGTTGGGGTTGGAAAAGGTCCAAGTACGGGTTAATTGCGATTCGCACAACGGCACCTCCAGCGCCAGAGATTTTGCTGAAAAAAATTGCTTGTGGTTGCACTACAGGTTGCCATGGTAACTGTGGTTGCAGAAAAATGAATATTACTTGCTCAAATTTGTAAAGAATGCATGGGGATTAATTGTGACAATATACAAGAAACTGATATTGCAGAAGACGACATTACTAAAGATATAGATGATGATCTCGATATGCAGTTTGACAATATTGTTGAAATGTAGTAGCACCATTGTTCCAAACATTAATTTGTCGTACTTGTCATGTATTACCAAATAATAAACGTAAAAAAACTTTTTTAATTGAGTAAAACAGTAATTTTTTCAATAAAATGCGAACAGAAACAATATTCGTAGAAGAGGGATGAAATGCCAAAAAAACAGCAAGGTTCAAGTGGCCATATCTCCGTCAATTTTCATGCAAAAAAATTGTTCCGCCCACCATTTTAAAGGAAATTTAATCTATCTTTTTTTATCTGAAGCAACCCCTATACCTATCTAAGCCCGAAAAAAGATACAGGCAAAAAAGCAAAAAAAAAATAAAAAAATCGAAATTTTCGCTTTTTTTCAAGTTTGTTCCGACTGTTTCGGCATCAATTTTTTTTTTAATATTCAAAAAATACTATTTCGATGGGAAATTTGATTCTCTACAAAAAGTTTCATATGAGATATATCGAAATTTTGGTTTGTTTACGGCATATATTGAAAAAACCAAAAAGGGTGGTTTTTCACCCCTATCTTCAAGTTCCATCCTCTAATTTAATAGTACTCCGCGGTTTTTTCTTCATTTATAACCCATTGATCGATTCCTGTAATAAAAACCCGTGAACATCTTAGTTCCTTATTGCTTAAGACATAATCAATAGCCTAATTGGAATTGGAAACACCTTTTAATTACATATTTAAAGTATGAAAGGATTATTGAAAAATACGCGGGATGAATAAGTTATTTTGAAATAAAAAATTATTATGACTCACCGTGCCGACGTTTTCACACAAGATGAAACGAACCTCCTTTCAAAATTGTACATTCTACCTATTTAAATTCAATGGCTCCTTTCATTGGGCAATTTAAAACACGTGACAACCGTTGTAAAAAACCCGGCGTCAAACTAAGGAAATATTCAACATACGCTAAATGTAGCAATCTATTGTAGATTACAGGCATTCAATTACCTATTACACGAGATAAGCCCGCTTTCGAACAGATGGCACTGCCCAAAATCAAGCGATCTGCACCGACACAAATCCATAAATTAAAGATACCACTCCGCGTACCTGTTCTCCTTAAAGTTAATTGTGCGAATATATCCATTCATAGATAGGTGTCACTACCGACTATTATACCGAGCATCGAAAATCATTGATAAATAGGTAGAATTAATGGAGCGGAATAGACTAATATTTTATAGCATACATTCCGTTACACATACTCATACTTCAACTTTGTACAGGAGCTATTTTTGATACATAAATCGAACAATTCGATAATCCGAACAATTTGATAATCCGAACCACTTTCGGTCCCAATTAGTTCGGATTATTGAGGTTCTACTGTATTATATACAGTCGCGGTTAAATAAAATGTATTTGTGTATGGCGCCTAGCTGACTTAATAGCTGGATATGCCGGGAGCATCTTAAATTAGGTACATAAAATAGACCGAATATAATTGAGAAGAAACATGTAATTTTTATTTGTCTATCTAACCTAAATAACAAATAATATCAGTTTACAAGCCGCCCTATATCATTAAGGACATATTGCATGTTGCGTATGGTAGTAAAATTTGAATTTATCATTTCAATTGAGGAGCAGCATATTTGAAAACGACGAACGAAGCCGGGTCATTTTCTTCGTGCCCGATTCTGCACAAAAGTTGTTTTATATGACGCCAAACCGGATAAGACATCTCGTGGGTCGCGTTTTTCAGAAACAGAGTCTAGGATATTGAATGCGACTGCTGGGAATGGAACTGGGGGCCCATTTTTAGTGAAGTTAGGGTTTATCTGAAATTGCATAGAGCTAGGAAACCTTGGTATCGTCTAGAGCGTGTGGTACTTTTATTTTTCCCGAGTGATATGTAATTAATGAAATCCGTACTTTGAGAGGAGCATTTTATTGTCTGAATAAAAAATATTTTGTTAAGGGGGAATCACCAACTAAGTTTTGTTAGTGCTTTTAATTCTTAAAGTGTCCTTTTTGTAAATATATTCAATAAAATTAGCTTTTAAACGTACAACTTGGTTTACCTTGGGCTTTTCAAAAAAATATAGTGAGAAATATCCCTGCATCGTCACTAATAATTAAGATAAGAGATGAACCAAAAAGAAAAATGCTGGTAAACGATTAGACAATAGAGTGAATTTTGTTGAGAGATGCTAGAATTAGAATTTTATCCATATCATCAACATAAATTAGAAGTAATAAAATCATAATTATATTAAAACAACCAATACATTTATTTAATATTTACTTAAAAATTATGTCTAAAATTAATTGATGCTGCCTTTCCCAATTATAATCTTTACAAATATAACGTACAATCAACGAGTCTAACACTCGGACGATTCGTAAAGGGCAAATATGCTGATTTGCTGACTTGCGATATAAAAACCAATAAATACGGAAATTCGGTAATTAATTATATGAACAAGCGTGCTTTACACTCCTTTAAACTACCATCCAAAAAATTCACAGTCCGTCACAAAGATGCAACCGGGGGAGACATTGAAAATGCCGAAGCAGAATGCATCGCTTACTAACACAATCTAATGTAAAAATAGTATATTATTTTATATGGAGGAAAAGTGATACTTTTCATGGCGCGCTCGTGTTTAACAGCCGAACGGAGTGAGGCTGGTAATAGAGAGCAAGCCATGAAAAGTAACTTTTCCTCCAAATAAAATATGCTGTTTTTTCTTCAAATGTCGACAAATTAATGCAAAAACATCTCTTTTTAATAGTAATAATATCTAATTATTATTAAAGATAAATGGGTTCGCAAGGCGGCTGAGACCACGGTCGTAGGTGGCCTTGCTTAGACCGGTGTCGGTGAATATAATGTAACATAAAGCTGTCAGTGGACACTGTCAATAATAATTATTTTTTTAAGATTGCGTTTCCGATTGCGTTTTAATTCCGTATTGATAAGCAGTTATTGAGTAAGTTCGATTAAATAATAGCCAATTTGTTCCTAAATTAGTGATTTTTAGAAATGCAGTCCCAAATTGAGTGATAAATACAAATTGTAGTTTAATAAATCTTGAGTTGTTGACGCTTATTTTGTTGTCTGTTTGTATTGTATCTTTGTTGCTATGACAACACTTTTACCTCCGCCGGCGGAAAAGTGAAAAGTAAAGCTCCGGCGGAGGAAAAACGAAACTTCACGGCCGCCTACACAGTCGAGTAATGACGGATTTACTGACGTTTGAAGAAAAATGACTTTTACCAGATTACGTAAGTTTAGTTTACCAAAATATACCACATAAATGCATATTGCTTCACGTTTCGATCGTTTTTACAATTTATAACATTAGTGATGGTTGTAAAAACTGCTTTCGATTCGTCTCTCAATCCTCGATCTAACGCTGTTGGTTTCAGTTATTTTCAACTTATTTTAGTCATTTGAGTTGGTTCCAATACGTTATAATCAATTTTAATAGATTTGGTTAGTCGTCTAATCAATTTTCGGTTAGTTTCACTTAGTCTCAACTTTTTTTTATTTATTTGACCCGGTTCCGTTACGTTATATTATAATCAATTTTATTAGATTTGGTTAGTCGTTTAATCAACTTTCGGTTAGTTCCACTTAGTCTCAAATTATTTTACGGCTGGTTCCGATACGTTATAATCAGTTTTAATACCTTTGGTTAGTTTTGATTTATTAGTCATGTAATCAACTTTCGGTTAGTTTCACTTAGTCTCAACCTATTTTAGATATTTGAGTCGGTTCCGATACGTTACCATCAATTTTAATAGATTTGGTTAATTTTGGTTTATCGTCTAACCCACTTTCGGTTAGCTTCACTTAGTCTCAACTTATTTTAGTCATTTGAGTCGGTTCCGATACGTTATAATTAAGTTTACTAAATTTTGTTAGTTTTGGTTAGTCGTCTAATCAACTTCCAGTTAGTTTCACTTAGTCTACACTTATTTTAGTCTTTTGAGTCGGTTCCGATACGTTATAATCAATTTTAATAGATTTGGTTAGTTTGGGTTAGTCGACTAATCAACTTTTGATTAGTTTCACTTAGTCTCAACTTATTTCACTTATTTGAGCTAGTTCTGACACGTTATAATCATATTTAATAAATTTGGTTAGTTTTGGTTAGTCGCCTAATCAACTTGCGGTCAGTTTCACTTAGTCTCAAATTATTTTAGTCATTTGAGTCGGTTCCGATACGTTATAATCAAGTTTAATAAACTTGGTTTCCTTTGGTTAGTCGTCTAATCAACTTCCGGAGTTTCACTTAGTCTCAAGTTATTTTACTTATTTGAGCCGGTTCCGATATGTTGTAACCAATTTCAATAGATTTGGTTAGTCGTTTAATCAACTTTCGGTTAGTTTCACTTAGTCTCAATTTATTTTACTTATTTAAGCCGATTCCGACACACTATAATCAATTTTAATATATTTGTTTAGATTTGGTTAATCGTCCAATCACCTTTCGGTTAGTTTCACTCAATCTCAACTTACTTTAGTCTCTTGAACCGTTTCCGGTTGGTACGTTATAAACAATTTTATTAGATTGGGTTAGTCGTCAATTCAAATTTTGGTTAGCTTCACTTAATATCAACTTATTTCAGTCATTTGAACCGGTTACGATACGTTATTCTTGGTTAATCGTCGAAGAAACTTTCGGTTAGTTTCACTTAGTCTTAACTTATCTTACTTATTTGAGCTGGTTCCGATACGTTATAATCAATTTTAATAGATTTGGTTAGTTTTGGTTAGTCGGCTAATCAACTTTCGGTTAGATTCACTTAATATCAACATATTTTTGTCATTTGAACCGGTTACGATACGTTATAATCAATTTTAATAGATTTGGTTAGTCTTGGTTAATCGTCGAATCAACTTTCGGGTAGTTTCACTTAGTCTCAACTTATTTTAGTCATTTGATACGTTATAATCAATTTTAATACATTTGGTTAGTATTGGATAATCATCGAATCAACTCCCATTTAGTTTCAGACAGAGTTGAGACTAACTTATTTCACTTATTTGAGCCGGCTCCGATACGTTATAATCAGTTTTAATAGATTTGGTTAGTCGTCTAATCAGTGGCGGATTAACCCAAATACCGCCCGGGGCTAACAATCTCTGCCTTCATACGAATATTTTTGAGCTTCAAGCGCATTTAAGTGTAATTTTATTAATTCGGAAATTCGACCTATCAAGGTCTATTTAAAAATTAAAACTGATAATTAAGGCAATTTTAAATATTTATAATTAACGTTTAAGTTTAATAAAATAATATACGCATGAAACTACATAATATATTGTTATATTTAAAATATAATATGCAACCAACAAAAACCTAAAAGTTAATTAAACGAAAATATTTAAACAAAATTAACATAAATAGAAATAAATTAGCATAAACTAGGGGCAGTCATAAAAATAAAAATAAAGCACAAAATGGAGAAAACTGGCTATCCATAAAGTAGTAGTAATGAAAAAACCTTATATATTTACTTTTCTTGATTTGCATCTGGCAAATTCATCAATTATTGAATCAAAATTTTAACTCTTCCAAAAGATCACAGTTAATGCATAAATAGCAAACGCATTAAAAATTTCTTGCTTTAGGGAATTTCCTTGATAATTTTTCGTTTTCTTGAAAATAGCGAATGATCTTTCTCCAGTTGCGTTCGTGATTATTAAGCACAGGAAGCTTCTCAAAATTATTTCTATATTTGGATTCATTTCCGAGTATTTCTTGTAAATCATTAGGATATATTTCTAATAGAGATTGACATTTTTCCAAAGTAACTGTATCATCTAAATTTTGTACATTTAACAAAAATGAAAATTTTAATTCAATGTCAAAATGTGCAGCCCCTCTATATTTTAAGTCGCGAAGTAAATTGTCTATAATTTTATATAACGCCTGTGTCTTAAATTTTCTGCTGGCGTCCTAGACAGTTTAAGTAACTGGCCATAGTCAAGTGCCTTACTACCTACTTAAATTCCCCCTTTCGCAGTACCACTCTCTTCTGTAAATTTTGCCTTGGCAAAAAGATTATCAATTTTTGGTGTCTTTTCTAAAACTCTAAGTAGTTTTTCCTTGCTTAGCTTTTTTGTTTACGCCAAAAGGCACCACTCTCCTTTTTACTCATTTCATTTTAAAACATTAAGGACGTTGATTTTACTATTCTACTATTTATGGAATGAATTTTATTCTAACTTTTAATCCCACCGACACGACGCGATGCACCGACCCCACCGTGCTATTTTTTGTATAATCACGACAAGCGATAAGGACGACAAGCTCAATCAAGCCAGCCAGATTGAAAGCATGAACATGAAAGTCAGCTACCATCATCAATTGGCAATCGGGTCGGAAGCTTTCTGCCGGTTCAGCATTACTCAGGCTGGCTGGATAGATCGAGCGGGGTAGGGGGAAACGATTGCCGAGTTTGTGTTGTTGGTGGCAGGTGGCTTACATATCTCACGGTAGCTTATAAAATGCCAAGTGGAATTCTAACCCTAAAATCACGATTCTCAGGTCTCGGGTACGACGACTAATGTCATTAATGATCGAATGACCTAAGACTATCGAATAATTACTAAATAAATATACTATAACTACCGATCTCATGTTCAGCCCACGCCGTCCCTCTAGTTTCAACGCCCGGGGCTTACAGCCCCTTAGCCCCCCCCTCAGTCCGCCACTGCGCCTAATCAACTTTCGACCAGTTTCACCTAGTCTCGACTTATTTAAGTCATTTGTGTCGGTTCCGACACGTTATATTTAAGTTTAATAAATTTGGTTAGTTTTGGTTAGTCGTCTAATCAACTTCCGGTTAGTTTCGCTTAGTCTCTACTTATTTCACTTATTTGAGCTGGTTCTGATACATTATAATCAAATTTAATAGATTTGGTTAATTTTGGTTAGTCGTCTAATCAACTTGCGGTTAGTTTCCCCTTCCTAGATCTGTGGTTAGTTTTACTTAGTCCCAACCTATTTTAGTCATTTGAGTCGGTTCCGATATGTTATAATCAAGTTTAATAAATTTGGTTAGTTTTGGTTAGTTTTCTAATCAACTTCCGGTTAGTTTCACTTAGTCTCAAGTTATTTTACTTACTTGAGTTGGTTACGATACGTTATAATGAGTTTTAATAGATTTGGTTAGTTTTGGTTAGTCGTCTAATCAACTTTCAGTTAGTTTCACTTAGTCTCAACTTATTTTAGTCAATTGAACTGGTTCCGATACGTTGTAATCAATTTTAATAGATTTGGTTAGTATCGGATAGTCGTCCAATCAACTTTCGGTTATTTGCACTTAGTCTCAATTTATTTTACTTATTTAAGCGGGTTCTGTCAAGAAACAAAGTATTCTTTTGAACCGGCTCCGATACGTTATAGTCAAATATAATGTCTCTGGTTAGTTTTCGTTAGTCACCAAAATTCGGGTCGTTTTGGTTAGTTTTAACTTACTTTAATTTGTTTAACCTATTTCTATACACATACATTAGCACGTTTGGTGCTTTTGGTTACTTTTGATTAGTTATGGTTAGTCATTCAATCAACTTTCCGATATGTTATAGGTAACCAATTTTAATGTTTTTAGTTAATTTTGATTAGTCGCCAAAATGCGGTGATTTTTAACTTACTAGAGTATTTTTAATCTGTTTCGATTTAGCCATATTTGTTGGTTTTGGTTAGTTTAGGTTAGATTGGGTTAGGTTGGGTTAGATAGTCGTTCAATCAATATTCAGTTAATTTCAGTTAGTTTTAATTTTAGTCATTTTAATCGGCGCCGATACGTTATAATTGAATTTAATGTTTTTTGGATAGTTTTGGTTAGTCGCCAAAATTTGGTTCGTTTTGGTTAGTTTTAATTTACTTTAATATTTTTAATCTGTTCCCATACGTTTTAGCCATTTTTGGAGCTTTTAGTTATTTTCGGAGAGTCGTTGAATCAACTTTTGGTTAGTTTTAGTTAGTTCCAATTTATTTTAGTAATTTGAACCGGATCCGATAGGTTATAACCAATTTAAATTTTTATGATTAGTTTTGGTGAATCACCAAATTTCGGTTACTTTGAGTTAGTTTTAACTTTATATTTTTAATTTGTTCCTATTCATTTTAACCCTTTTTGTGCTTTTGGTTATTTTTATTTAGTTTGGGTTAGTCGTTCAATCAACTTTTGGTTAGTTTCAGTTAGCTTTAATTTATTTTTGTCATTTGAACCGATGCCGTCCTCAGAAACAGACTAACACGATCTCTCTCACGTATATTACGTGATGTGCCAAATGTAGCATGCACTTTTTCGTGATTTGATACCCCATAAGAGGAAAACAAAAACATTTCCAATGTTAATACTGGTTCATGATAATGTGGCACTTTAAGAAGTTATTTCTCTTAATGGTATACATTCAACTCCATGTGTGTCACGCATCTTGTTTTGGCTGCAACTTTCAAGCTTTTTAATTTCTGAACGAATAGGCCGATTTGTGAAACATTTTTTTTTTAACTTGTAGCTTATCTCTTTCTTTTATCAAAGTCCGTGTTTTCTATAATTTTTCAAAGTAAACTTAGCAGAGACGATTTCGTCTTGTTGGTGCACTGTACCCATTCCAGCTTGGTTACTTACAATTTCTGCAGTTAGAATGGCGTCAATTCCCCGTATACATCCCACAGGCCTGAAGCCCCTCGACATTGCTTTTTTGGACCGCTGAAAAATGCCTACAACCAAGAATGTGATTGGTATGTATAATCCAAGGAACACGATAAGATCTGGCAACAACAAATTCTCACTCAAAAGAAAATGGGAGCGAAGACGTTCTCCTATACCTGGACCGTCTACTTCTAGGCGGTGGCTGTCCATGCCAAAGCAGTCCATTACTAAATTTAATTCTAAACGCCTTCGTAGATTTTCTTCATCGACGGAATCAACTAACTCAAGTTCAGATCTAGAAGAAGTTTTGGAAAAAGAATTGACTGATGATAAAGATAAGACTTTGAAATCCAAAAAGGAAAACATAAGTTTTGCTGGCCTTGAACTATTGCCGGTAATAAAGACTAGAAATGCAACACGTAAAACTCAACATTCGGTTATTATGACCTCAACACCACTGAAAGAAGAGCTAGATAAGGAGGAAACAAGGAAGCAAGTAAAAAAGGACCAAGAAAAGGGGGTTAGTTTGGGTTCCAATACACCGCTTAGTATTGGTTCAAGAAAAGACTGTTGAAGAAGAAAAAAAAGCGTGTGCACTATGTGCGCATATCTAAAGTGTAACTTCTTAAACTTAAACGCCCTAGCCTTATACATATCGTAACGGATTTGGTTAAAAAGTAGTTTTTTAAAATATACCACTCAATTAATAAAAAGGTCATGAACAAAAAAAATGTTCTTCATAAAAGTTTCGCTTATGTCTTGACAAGATAATAGAACAAATCCCATATTTTTTGCTTGTAAACTATCAAAGATATCACAATAAAAATATTCTCATATTTTTCGTTCCGCAAGGTCGTGTCGCTCGTCGTGTATCGCTCGTCGTGTGTCGCGACCTTCAAATTTTGCTCCCGGCGCTCGTTAAGAAGTTTTACTTCAAAAAGTGTCCTATATGTCAAAATTTTGGCACTACCAACGAATTATGGTGGAGGTGTCGCTCATGTAGATGTTGGGCTCACGCTGCTTGCACGGAGATTGAGGAAGCTGAGGAT
>MU183812.1:78102-97470 GCA_016904865.1 Pissodes strobi
GCGTGAAACGGGACCAGTCGTTTTTTTGGTATTTTTTGAGAGACGGTCGGAGACATTGAAGTCCTTAATGTAATTTTTTGCTCTTGTATGATTTTGTTAATTTAATGTTATATTTCAGTCATTACAAGTAGTAAACTTGAGTATAAAAACACTAGTTTTTTTTTTAAAAGTATTTACAAATGTAATGTACCCTAAAACCCATTTTAACAAATTCATATGGGAAAGTGATAGAAACACATCTATTTTGCACTAGTCTTATTAAGGGAATCGCCATTGGCACGCTACCTGAATTCTTAAGGATGATTCGTTATTAGAAAGGAGTTTTACTGGTTAACCGATCAAATACTGATGCCCCGAATATCTTTGTTATTTATTTATGAAGAAGATAGCCTGTGCGGATTCGAATACAGCCGAGATGAAGTATTTTTCTAATTCATCATTTAAGCAAATGACGACTTACTATTTACCGGGGACTGAAATTCACTAAAGAATTTTTCATTAGGTGGATAAGAGCGTAAATGAAATACATACATAAACAAGGGTATTTTGAAAATAATACACCTGGGAGGGAGCGACACCGACGCCCAAGCGCCCACCCACACAAGTTGGCTTTGTAAGCATAAATAATATGTTTTTAGTAAAAAATTATCTCCCTCTTCATCGCTAAGTTGAAGAAATGATCTCATACTTATAACTTCTATAAACCTTACCAAGCTATACCATCTTATATTTTTGCGCTTTACTGTAATAGGCCATAAACTTGTGTAAGCAGTATTAAGGAGTATTACTGTAACATCTATCAGGACTCAAAGCGAGCGCCGCACTGTGCGTGCCGTTCAGCGGCGGGGATCGTAAATTAATCGCCATATTTATGGTTGCAATTAACCGCGGAACGATAGGGGGGTAGTGCTATCAATCACGCTACGAGAGCCCCGTTCACACGCCGCTGGGAAACTGTAGCGACGCAAGTTATGTATGGAAGGATATCTGGTGTTGGTAAGGGAGCAGACAAAATATAAGTTCTTCACTTTAATTTGGACTTTCATTAACGGAAGACACTTGAATTTGTCTTTAAATTACCTATTTTAATATATAGTTTATTTGTTCAAAATGTTCTACGTTTCTATATCTTTTATTGGTGTAACAATATAATTAATTCCTAAATCATTATGATCATATCAATCAAATCAATCAATCAAATATATTACAGATCTGTTTTACATGTTATTATAATAGTAAACACAAATTTTTTTTCAAATACTACTAAGATATAATGAAGCACCTAACTGAATTAACAGTTGTATGTGCTAATGAACATTAGCAAATGATTTCATCAGATTACAGATCAAGATGAAGATAGGACAATGTCTTACAACTAACAACTCCTAAAAACTAAAGAAATAAGAAATATACAAATAAAATAAGGAAACAAGACGCAACACATACATGACCACGATTCCAATGACATAAACATTCACAACAAGAGTGTTATTAGATAAAGAAGTACGTAAGAGTGTTATCTCAGAACTTGCCTGCAAATTGAGCATTATTGTCAAATATATATCTTTTACAAATCATATTGAAGGACCTCATTTCACGTGTCCCTCTGACCTCAACAGGTAGCATATTATAGAGCGTTGGACCCAAGTAGCTTATGAATCGCTGATTAATGTTTCTATTGCTCATAGGAATCTGGAGCATGCCCAGACTCTTACCTCTTGTTGCATGGTCATGGGATATGTATCTTTTAAAGTTCTGTACCTTGTGTACATATGAACATACTGACAGAATATACAGAGATCTGACATTAAAGGTATTTACATTGTACAATAATTGTGTAGGTAACGTTTTTCTTTTTTATTTATTATCTTTAGAATAAAGTTTTGGATTACATTAAGTTGTTTTAATGCTTTATTTTACAATCCACCTTATATTATTATCCCATATCTAATAAGAGATTCAACCATAGTTTTATATACCATTTCTAAAAGATGTTTGGACAAAATATCACGTAATAAGTAAAATTTATGTATCAATTTTCTTAAATTATTCTTGAGTTTCATAACATGATACTCCCACTTTAGATGTTTGTCAACAACTATGCCCAGATACCTTGTGTTAGACACCTCCTTAATGGCAGTGTTCATATTATTAATCAAAATATGTGAGAAGTAAGGTCGATTTGCAGAAGTTAAGGAGAAAGCGATATAATTAGTTTTTTCTAAGTTTAGTGATAGTTTATGATAATCCAACCATTGCTTTACCAGTGTAACCCCCAGCAAAACCTTTTTTTTAACAGTCTCCCAGTTTTCCCCCGAGTAAAACAGAACAGTGTCATCTGCATAAGAAACAATGGTACTATCAAGCTCTAACTTAAGTAACAGATTGATATAAGTAATGAACAGAATTTGACCCAATACAGTTCCCTGGGGAACACCCATTATGATTTTTAGTGGATCGCTTAGAGACTCCCCAATCCTAACCACCTGTTTTCTATCAGAGAGGTACGATCCAAAAACCTCCAACACAGCACCCCTGACACTATTTCCTTCCAGCACGTTCAGAAGCATGTCATGAGGCACTGTGTCAAAGGCCTTCGCCAGGTCCAGGAACACAGCCATACACCTCTCACCCCCATCAAGACTTGCCATTGCACTCCTAATAAGTTCATATATTGCGTCACAAGTACTGACTCCACCAACAAACCCAAACTGATTTTTTGATAGTAAATTGTTATCATTAAAAAACTTTATGAGTCTGTCTTTTAGGCATTTTTCAAATACTTTACCAAAATTATTAATTACGCTTATTGGACGTAAATTATTTATCTTATTTTTGTCACCAGATTTATGTATTGGAGTCACCACTGACACTTTGAACTGAGCTGGTACAATACCCGTCTTAAAAATTAAGTTGATAATGTGTTTTAATGGTTTCAAAATATGCAGGTGTACATGCTTTATTACCCTCACCGGTACATCATCCAACCCCGGTGCTGAGTTGTTCTTGAGAGAGCCGATGTTCCCAATCAAATCATTATCATTGACAGGCCTTAGATACATGGATGAGACCGGAAAATAGTTGTTAACATAGGTGAAATTAGGATCATCAACTCTCTCAATTTTTTCAGACATTTTCGTTCCAACGGATATAAAATATTGGTTGCAGTAGTTGGCGATATCTCTGTCAGTTACAAATTTTTTATCATTCTCATCAACTATGTTGATGTTATTGTTAGATTTAGATTTATGCTCATTTGTGGCCTCTCTAATTATTTTATATATCTGTTTAATATTCTTATCACTCTCAGCAATTTTAAATTTATAGTATTCATTTTTGCATTTATTAATCAATTTATTTAATGTATTTCTATATGTCTTGTATTGGGTCAGTAGGTTTACGTCATGTGATTGAAGTACTTTTTTTTTAGTTTGTCCCTACATTTTATAGATCTTACAAATCCAGTTGTTATCCATGGTTTAAGTTTTTTACATTTGTTGACTTGAATGGTTTTAATAGATTTTACCCCTTTGTAGATATTTTGAAACAAAGTGTAAAACTGATTAGTCGCATCATCAAGATGGTTGCAGTCCATTACACTCTACCAATCCTGATTCGCAGCCAATCCTAAAAGCTTGTCGTAATCAATCTTCCCGACCTCAATCTCTACCCTTTGACTAACATTAATGTCCCTGTTGGTGTGTCCAACATTCAACATGATCAGGCAATGATCAGTAAGATCAGAATCAAGAATAAAAGACTGATATTCATGAAATGAGCAATCTAAATTTTTCCTGACAAAGATATGGTCAATGCAAGATGCTGTGTCCATTGTTATTCTAATTGGGCGATTGATGTGAGGCACAAAACCACGGTGATACATTGTAGATAAGTATACATTAACACTGTCATTATCACCATCACATATATTTATGTTTATGTCTCCGACAAATATTTCTATTTGGTTTGTCACGCTGTTTCTAAGATATTCATCAATGTCGACTAAGAAATTTTGTTTATATTGCTAGAGGGGGGTCTATACAAACATGAGATACCAAAGGATACCTTATCTACAGTAATTTCTAGTCTACTTAATGTAAGATTGCTATTTACCAATTTCACATCAGTTATATGTCCATTTAGGTGTTCCCTCACATATACAATCAAGCCATCATTCCTGTTGAGGTTAGCATTATTATAATGAGTCACATATCCAGGAACAGCAAACTGGGACCACTCAGTGTCCACCAGTTGAAATGTCTCACTAAGAACAATAACATCACAGTAATATAGATCAAAGGCTTCAAGTGAAAGAAGAAGAGAGTCAAAGTTTTTCTCTATACTTCTTATATTTCCATGAAGAATGTTCAAGATTTTTCTCTTGACGTTTATTTGAGCCTTAAGAATTTCACCACTTACATTCTCTTGAGCAATGTCCCCATTTTCCTCTATTTCCTCTAGATTGTTCAGCATCTCGGCTTCCTCAGCCATTAGTGCTTACCGTAATCTATTTTACTTCTCACAATTTCTAGTATATATTTATAAGAGGGACATTCGTGACTACTGGCTTCATGTGAAGTTACATAGTTTGTTTTGAACTTTTCATTTGCTGGAATACAATTCACACATCTTTTAACTGTCTTTGTACAAACTTCCATATTGTGATTTTCCATACAATATTCACATACTACATTACTTTTACATTCACTATTTTTGTGGTAGTATCCCTGACAATTAAAACATCTAGGGACCGATATATCTTCATATACCTTTTATCTTTCCCAACCTAGAAAAACTCTGCCAATATCGGTGATTTTATGGAATAGATCAGGCGAGCATTCCGCAAACACTGTCTTAGATTTCTTATTTTGATGTTTCCTAATATAAGTGACTTTGAGATAATCTTCCTCATTAATAAATGTGTTTTGTTGCCTTAGTTCATTCTCAATTTCTTCCTCTGTTAGATCCTCTGACAGACCGACAATTTTAATTCTTGGTTTTCTTAATTTAGTGACATGTACATCGTAGTTGTTGTTTAGACATTTTAGAGCTTCTCTTTGTAGTTTTTCTATTTCTTCCCTTGTTTCACATCTAATTACCATACCACCACCATCTTTAATTTCTTTTGAATTTTTAACACCAATTTTTAGTTTTTCTGGCTTTATATGTTTCTGCATGTCTGTTTTGGTTTTTTCTGCATTCTTACTATTTTTTGGTTTTATGATTAGACTTGTAGTATTTTTGGGTTTGTTGCATTCCTTTTTAGCAACCTTATCTGCATAAGTGGGTACTTCTATGTTTGTTTTCATCATAATATTAGGTGTGTTTTCAATTTGATTCTTTATTGTCGAGATGTCTTCCTTTAAGGTGTCTAGCATAGCTATTATGTGTGGCATTCTTTTCAGTAGTATTTTACAAGATTCACATATAAACATAAGTATACGCTTTTGTAGTGGCATCACTCGTAGTTCTGATGAAGACAGCGTAGCACACTGCTTGTGGGTCTTTTCCAGACAACAATCACATTCAAAGAATTCATCATTCACTTTTTTATGCATTTTGGACATATTTCATTACCATCCATGATGTTTGATTAGATCTGGCAACGTTGTGCCAAACATATGACTGTCGGCGAGATGTTTTGTAGGTTAGTCGGGGTTATTTTTATTATTTTCTCACGTTATATTGTGAAACTTCGAGGTTCCTCGAAACTATAACTCCTATTTATCACATCAAATTAATTTTAGGAATTTAAAACTCTTTAAAAACAAATAAAATGAAGCAAATTCCTCACGAATAAACAATAAGAAACGTGCGTCGTTGCCGTTGGGATGGAATATGTATTATTTATTTTAAAACTTTCCATATCTTTTTCTCATGTAATGTTATATTTAAAACATTCTTGATTTTTATTATTTTTATAAATATAAAAACAATTATATTGTTCATAAAATGCACAACGCCCTTTCTGATTTTTTCATTCAATGAACAATCAAGTGAATGTGCTGTAATCTCTGAAAAAGTAAAAAAAGTGTTTCAATTGTGGAGACACAGACTCACATGAGATAGAAGATAACTCTGACAATTAAATTGACCGTTTTATCTGCCAGACCAAATGAATGCATGGAACATAAATCAAATATTTTAATATGCCCAGAATATGACCAGATATGACAGACAAAAAACATTAAAAAACTTCTGACATATGAAACTTAATCTATTTTGAAGCGTCCAAATGGTATCCGAAATATCAAAATAACCATTTCAATGATAACTTCATAGTCCACCCAACTGACTTCCCTAGCCTCAACATCCCCAAAACATACAAGTTATAAATAACGGAAACAATTAACCCCTCCAAAAGAAGAGCAATTGATTTTAACTCTAAATGAAGAAGATCCTTTACGCAAGTTTTCTCGAAACCCTCCCCCTCCAAAAAAATAGCAATCCACAAAGGATATGGTTAGAAAGCTCACGAGCATGTTTTGCTCTTTCCAAGCTCAAGACCCCTACCCCACCCAGATTTCTTTTCAAATTCTACACAACCTTCTATTGACAATTACTATTAAAGTCTTTCAAGCCCAACTATTTACAGAGGAGCACTAGGGCAAATTTCAAATCACCCAGTATTTTATTTCTGGTAATCCTTCCTGTTTTTTTCCAGTATCTGAGACGCGTCTCCTTTTGCTGCGTTTTATGCCTTTCTATCTCTTGCCGCTCATATCCATCACTTTCGTGCTTCTTACTTGCTCCGTAGTCCTTTGGGGATTCAGTTTTTCTGTGAATCTTCTTATTATAGAGATAGTCACTAACTCGTATGCAGCTACTCGAAGTATGAAGCTATCATATATTTTTTTTCTAAAAAACCATTGGAATGTCCTGAGCTTCCCTAAGTGAAATTCGGCCCTTTACTTCAGCAGACTGACTTTCATTACCGGCTTCGATTGTGTGACCAAGATGGTTAGATAATTTTTTTTTCAATGTAACATTATCAATACTGCCATCGATGTGGTTTATGAGGGCAGACACAATAGATCTGAAAAAGGCGCAGTGCGGAGGCTAATAGCCCATAAGCATCTAAACTAAACTAATCTAATATAATAGCATCAGCGAATTTACGTGGCTTGGAGTTACCAACATCCGCAATATCTAATACTTTATTGTCTCAATTCAATTTTGTGAGCAGATTTTTCAGTGCCCTTATGAGTTGCTTCAGCGAAATGCTTATATTCAGATTTCAGATCTTCATTTATATGTAGAATGTGACGCCTAATACATAAATTTGATAATGATGGATTTGTAGCGGATTTTATCATCGCCCATTGTAGCTAATGCTTATACTCTGTTGAGGGCTCTATTGGCGCCCTATTTATTCGAAGATGACTCATGGATACGTAATCGCTTGCTTGTTCCATTGGTTGTTGCGGGTCTAGCTTTGTGGTTAGTTTGTTGGCTGGTTTTAATCCTTGTCAGAAGTTTATAAGATGGGAGAGTAAGTTTATTGGATGTTAGTTCAGGACCATTTCTCCAACATGTTATGTAATCCTACATGCATTAGCTTTATGGTTTTTTTTAATTTTGTGTATAGGGCTTCTTAGACCGTGTTCGAGATGTTTCGAAACATACTTCTAAGTAGCAACAACTTGAGAAGCAAGTTCTATCTGAGTTCAAAGCTACCAAATCCAAGGGCGAAAACGACATCCATGTCAAATACGCCAAGGGTGTTGCGCAAATTGTAACTAGTACCGGCAAAAAATATAGCTAAAAAACGTAGCTATCTAGTACCAGAATGTCCGTGGATTGCGAACAAAGCTCACTGAACTCCTATGCAAAGTCTCTATGAAAAACTTCCATGTTATAATGCTAACGGAAACGAATTTGAATTGCACGACATCACCGACGCCGAATTGGGTATAGTTGATTATGCTGTTTTTCGGAAAGATTGATCCAAGGAAACTAGTGCTAAGCAATCTATGGCAGGAGCACTGATCGCCGTTCACGAGTCTATTTTCTGCAAGCTTTTACCAATCCCAGCACATATCGAACAGATTTACGTGACTATTGGTTCCTCGAAGGCTCAATGCATTTTTGGATGTATATACTTACCTCCACTCTCCGTTTGGTGACTACTTGCTGGTTGGTAACAGCATATACCTTGTGTGTAATATGCTTCCTGTTGTGACCTCTGCATTGCAGGTGATTTTAGTCTTCCCAGGGCAACGTAGTAGACGAGGATATCTGTTCCATAGCCATTCCACGTGACTGTTCATATGTTTCACCCTAAACAGTTGAGGCTATGGAGGCAACTTCGGACATTTGTGTTTTTCAGTTAAACCATATTTATAATGTTAATAATGTTACTTTAGATCTAGTCTTGAGTCATAGAATAGTTAGTGTGGATTCTTGTGATCCACTGGTACGTATTGATTATCATCATACACCTTTATATTTTAATTTAGAAATTTCTAAAGATTTTTGTATTACTAGTCGGCAGGCCAATGAATTTTATTACGACTTTAGATCTGCTGATTACCTACTAATTAATGATTACTTAAGTACTTTGGGATAGTTTGTTCTCCAACATGAGTGTTCCAAGCATGTTAAACATACTTTATGACATATTATATCATACATTGAACATCTTTATTCCAGTAAAGAAAGTTGTCAGCAGAAAATTTCCACGCTGGTTTACTCGGGACCTGATCGACCTAACCATTCAAAAACACACACCTACAAATCAAGCAGGTCTGCTCAAGACTATCTGGTATTCTCTAACCTTCGTGCGGAATGTAGTATCCTTTCCCGCCAACGATATAATAATTATGTTCAAAATATTGAATCCTCTCTTCAGCATGACAGTTTTGGAATTTTGTGAATTCGAATCGTAAGACACTTGCCTAATGTTGTGTGTTTGGATAATGATAGTGTCGAGATGGATCCTGAGGCAGCCAATTTTTTTGCGCAGTTCTTTACTTCTTTAGTTCTGTATATTCCTCCACTCCTCCTGAATGTACAAGAGTGATTGCATCTAATAATAAAAACATCACCAATCATTATATTTCAATTTCAGACATTTATTCCGAGTTGCGTAATTTCAACATTCACAAGGGGCCTGGTCCGGACAACACCCACCCCATTTACTTAAAAACTGTTCATTTATCCCTGCTAGACCTCTGCACCATATCTTCAATGAGTCCTTGGGGCGGGGCCTCTTCCCTGACTTTTGGAAGTCTAGTTTTGTGGTTCCTGTACACAGGGCTGGTGACGGAACCAACATAAGATATTATAGGCCCATCTGTATTATAAATGTTATTCATAAGGTTTTCGAGAATCTTGTAACTAGGTATCTGAGTTCGGTGTTGTCTCCTGAGATCATTAGCGAACAGTTTCGCTTCTGCCTGGGTAGGACCATTGAGCTCAACCTTCTTGCTTATTCTCATTACGTGTTTCGGGCCTTGAAGAGGGGTGCTGAGGTTCATTCAACATATACAGACTTTTCCAAGGCATTTGACAGGGTTCACCATGAGATATCATTATTCAAGCTCCGTACTTTGGGAGTATCTGGCCCTATGTTCAATTGGATTGAAAATTATCTTACTGGTCGAATTTAGGTAGTACGAGCGAACAATTTTTTGCCCCATGAAATCTCTGTCCCATCCGGGGTCCCTCAGGGTTCTCACATTGGGCCTCTTCTTTTCAATATTTTCGTAAATGATGTTTCCTCTTGTTTTAGGTCTTCCAAATTCCTTCTGTTTGCCCACGATTTGAAATTGTTCAATATAATTGTTACTTCTAATGACTGTCTGGCTCTTCAGGAGGACCTAAGCAGATTTGCAGTTTGGTGCCACAATAATGGAATGACGATCAATACATCTAAATCAAAGCTTATGAAGTTTTCCAGAATGCGGTTGCCCACAATTTTTGATTACGTCATTGACGATAAGATCCTGCCACCCGTCGAGTCTATCAGGGATCTAGGAGTTGTCCTTGACGCGGAGCTATCATTTGTTGAACACATGGCAAATATTGCAAGCACATTCATGAAGATGTTGGGGTTCATTAAAAAAATTCTATAGACTTTCCACTATTATTTATCTCAAAATTCTTTATTGCAGTCTGGTTAGAACATAGATAGAATATGCAGTATGGAACCCCCATTACGTCAACCATATCAACAGGATTGAGCGTGCACAAAAAAATCTCTACATTATATAAACTACACATTTTTTGACAATGACGAGATTCACTATGATGCCCTATGCCGTAGGCTCTCAATTTTCCCATTGTCTGTTAGAAGAACGCACAGGGATCTTCATCTCCTCTTTAAGGTGTTCAATTCACTGGTGGATTACCCACATCTGCTCCCTGAGGTTGGCCTGCATGCTCCCGCAGAATTACCCGTAGCCGCCAAACATTTCATGTACTCTTTTATCGAACCAATTATGGGATTCATTCATTTGTTCCCCGTTCTGCTAATCTTGCTAACCAGCACGAACATCTTGATTTCTTCTGCACTCAGAGAATGTTTGCTATTGCAGGTGAACAATGTTTGAGTATCTCTATTAAATAACGTTCTGTATTCTTAATATTTTCTTTTATTTCTTTCCTCTCCTGTTTAGATTTAAGATTGTATAGACTCTAGTGTAGTTTAAGGGTTCACTTTGTAAATGGACATTGTCCGTCAATAAATAAATTGTAAACTGTAAAAAATAAACTGTAAAAAAGATATTGTAGGGTCGATGTGTAAAAGTTTTTCATTAGATATTTGTATTTTTGCAGCGATATCAAGTTACTCTTTCCTTTTTTCTTCACTACTCTTTCCTTCTTCTTCACTAAGCTTTTCGTTCTCTATAGTCTCCGTAACAATTATTATTGTTCTGTATGTATTTAATAAAGCCTAATTGGGGGCTAGTCATGCTTTGACCCTGGCAGTTATATAATTTGTCAAGTTACCAAGATACGTGCATTAGGTGTTTAGTAAATTTTATTAGTTCTCAAATAAACTGAAAAATATACCATTTAAATTTTTCTCAAGCAAAATAAATGTTTTCATGTATTAATGCATGCGATTTAACAATATTCCTGCTGTTTTACACAAATGCAAAAATTATGTCACTGTTTGGGTCACCTTTCCAACAATTACGCGTATTTTCCTGCTGTTTGAATTATTTCAGGAATATTAAACATATTTTACGAAGGCCGACGTCATCGTCAGGAAAATTATCGATTTTAAATTGATTTTTATCTATTATTACTCGCTATAAACTGCGAATATACTGAAATGTCCCCGGCAATGTATCCCTAAAGAAGGCATTGCCTCAATTGTATAGGAGCTATGTGAAATAAAGGCCAATAAGCGAGCTGTAAGATTTCCAATAGTTAATACTATTTTGGTTATTGGCATCCTTGTCCTTGGCTACAGATTGCAGTCTTTTGTAACAACCATATTCTCATTACAAGCACTCCAATTCCACATTTAAAACACCAGCCATTTACTCTTATTTTTCTTAAGTAGTAGATTGCGTACTCTTTTTTGACAGTCAGCAAGAATGATGGTGGTATCATCAGCGAAGTGCGTGCAGTCTGCAGCGTACACTGATCATTTCCATATATTTAAAAATCAGGCCCCTGTTTTAAACCCATTAAATGCTAAACGCAAGTTCGGAAGCGACGATAATTCTTATTATTAAATTATCATTAAACCCTTATAAAATGTTAATAAAGGTATGCAGTGCTGGTCACAAAAACATCGGCTTATTTAAACCTAGCGTAAGCCCATGGAATTTTACCGGCTGAACATCTCCAAATAAAACTAGTCCCAGAAAAGCTGATCACGTGGAACCTTCAATCAGTATTAGCTCCTTTCACCTACGGAATTCTGTAATATCCATATTCTCATTACAAGCGCTCCAATTACGCATTTAGAACGCAACTTTCCTACTATTAAAGAAAATAAAAGAAAAGAAAGAAAATCATGCTTTATTGTCATACACATATAGTACTTGTGGACAATGCTTACTAAAATTATGACCAATACAACTAATGCTATGATAATTAAAATTACCTAAAGGAGTAAAATAATAAAATAGATCACATTTAAAATTGGCTCATATATTTTTTACCTATAATCGCACGCAATATTAAAACACTGTGACAAGAATTACTCCCAGTTGCTACTAAAATATTCAGATAAATTATAAAATGCTTTACATTAAGGTGTGAGGCAATTAATCGCCTGAAGCATAGAAGAGTTTGTGCCATTTTAATATTATTGGGAAGATGGTTTAAAATCTTAATATTTAGATAAATTAGGGAGTTCCTAGTCAATTCTCTTCGCGGAATGGGCATTGGAATATTGACATTTTGTCTGGAATTTAAGATTTGATAGAAGGGTTATTACTGAGATGCATTCTGAATTTATTGTAGATTGTTTCCAGTATAAATAGAAATCATGAAGCCAATATTTTCAAATCCTTAAACAAAAGCCCACAAATCCCTCGAGGGGTTTTACGATAAATGTACCTAATAGCGCTTTTCTGTAGAACAAACACATAATTAAAGAGATTCCTGCCGTAGTATCCCCAAAAAGCAACTCCATAAAGCATGCAACTTTCCACAAGGGAAAATATGCTAATCTTGTAGCTTGAGCCCAAGTTTATTTGCTATAACTCTAGCAACGTAACAGATTCTATATTAAGGCCAATATACAGTTTAGACATTTCAATTTATTATTGATCAATATTCCAAGCAATTTATCAGTGATTAATTTCTAATTATTTATCCTGGATATTTATTTGATCAGTGCAGATAAACTTCAAACTTATCAATTTGGTTTTACTCTTTTTATGGCAGTGTCACACACTAAAGGGATATCCTATGGCACACGAAGAGCGGTGTGTGTGCGAGGATGTTGATTGAGACGGTTCTTGAATAGTTGTAGGTTGTAATTAGGGGGAAACTGATGTCCTGGGAGTGAGTTCCACAGTACTGCAGTGTGCCAGATAAAGGAGTCATTTTAAAGCGACATTAGAGGTGTTTCCAGTTGAATAACGAATGGGTGCGCTCTTGCCGTCAGGTATTGTTGGGGGCGGGATGATGGGTGTCAAATCCTGGGAGCATCTGCCGTGAAAATATCTCTAAAACAAGGAGATCTTGGTCACATGTCTGCGGTGCTCCAGACTATCCAGATCCCGGTTCAACTCCGCGTCGTCGACGAGATGCACAGCTCTCTTCTAAATGGAATCCAGCAGCTTTAGGGGTGCTTAGGTACGGCACACCAGATGTGTGAGCAATATTCTAAGCAAGGTCTTATTTCCGCTTTGTAGAGCAAGAGCAGCTGCTGCGGTGTATACGGTTTTTGTTGCGAAGTAGCGCTCCAAGTTTCCGTGAGGCCGATTTTGCGATGTTAGCAACGTGGCCATGCCAGGACATATTGCTGTTGACCGAGACACCCAATAGTCCGATTGACGAGGATGAAGGAATGCATTGAACTGGACCAAATTCCTGTCGGGTCAAATTCGAACTTTCTCCAGATCATGATTAATTGTTGTAATCTGCTGCTATCTGCGGTGATACGTTTCAATTGCTGGTAAAGATTTTTCGGATCTAAATTGGGAGATAAGGGTACTGTTATCTGCGAAACTGTAATCAGGATTATTGGTTTCGATCAGCAGGTCTTTAATATAGAGGAGGAACAGAGTTTGTGCCCTGAGGCATGCTCGCATTAATGATGAATGTGTCTGAGATGTGTCCATCAACTGCAGCATGCAGAGATCGGTTCTTAAGGACACTGGCAAGGCAGCTGCAGAGAGACGCTCAGTTTCCAAAGGACGGCAGTTTGTTAAGCAATGCGTCATGCCACAATCTGTCGAGTGCCTTCGAAATATCCAACGCAATCGCTCGAGATTTTTTGTAGTTCTCAATTGCCCTACTCCATATATGAGTGACATATGCCAATATATCTCTTGTCGATCTCTGTTTTCGGAAGCCGTATTGGTTATCGCTAAGTATTCTGTTGGTCTCAAGGTACTCGAGTAGTTGCTGATGGACTACACGTGCCATGACTTTGGAGATTCTTGGAAACAAGGCAATTGAGCAATAGCTTGAAGACATGAATATCTTGCCTTGTTTTGGAACAGGTTGCAAATTTCCAAGAAGATAGGTAATTTCCTTTTCAGTAAGACGAAGAAAAAGTCTAGAAAAAATGGGTGTTAGTTCGTTGGCGCAGTGCTTTAACACTATGGCCGGTAATCCATCCAGTCCTGATGCCTTTTGCTTATCTAGCGCTTTGAGGATTTTACGAATATCACGGTGGTGAAACTTAACTTTTGCCATGGTAGTGTTGATGTTGGATATGGTGGGGAAAATGTTGCCTTGGATGACGTTTAAAGTAGAGTGCCATGAAAACATTTCGGCGAGCATGTTTGCTTTTTCCTTGGCTGTAGTCGCAGTGATACCGCGTTCGTCTGTCAGAGGTGGGAGAGACGTTTCTGTAAAGTTATCACTTACTGTCTTTGCTACCGACCAGAAATTCCTGGAGCCACTGGAGCATTACAAAAATCAATTCCTGGTCCTTTGGTTATGTTTGTCCTTAGTTTCGTCAATCACACATTTGCACTCGTTTCTCTTACATTTAAGGACAAAATAATGACAGCACAGTATTGCTTCATTTTTGTTATATTTTCTGATATTACTTTTATTAGTGATTCATGTTCTTTATGAGACCATAGAATGGTTGTATCATCGGCGAAAATTGTAAAAAGACCTCTTATAACGTTGCCGTCCTACAATCAAAATGCCAGTCTATTGACCCCAAATCAGACCCTGAAGTAGCTCACGCAAGCACCCATGTAGATCCGCTCATCCGCTCATCTAACCTCTCCGTACCAACATTAGCCCTACTGATCTACGTATCATCCATAGAAAAGTGATTTATATATACACGAAATAGAACACTCACTTCTGTTGTATCTGCCAGTAGCTTTTGCGACTGTGCTGCCATAGCGGTGTAGTCATTGAACTAATCTTTCGCGGGGCATTCAAATGATGCCTGGTTTGAAATTTTAATGGTTTTGAAATAGAGCAGTGCTCCGAAACTTTCTGAATTTGCTATTGTGAGTAACTATCATTCCAAAATTTAATTTTTGGAAAAAAATGTGTGTAAAATCTGTCAGAAATTAAGTTTTGGAATGAGAGATATTGAAAAATAGCAATTTCAGCAAGTTTGGGAATACTGCGCAAATGTTTACTATTTAGCAAATATTTGATTATATGCATATTTATTAATTATTTATTTTTTACTGATTTATTAATGATGTTGATAAAATCTGTTTTTCTTTAATGCCCAACTCACAAAATAAAATATTCTGCTATGATATACTTAACTATGGCCAGTTGCACCAATATATTTCATAAAAATTCTAACTGGACTTTTGCACATATACATTTTTCCCGATAACATGGCGGAATTTGTCTGTAATTATTGGTTTGAGATGGGGATAACTCTCCACTAAAGGTGAATTTTCATCTGCTATACCTTTTTCATAACATTGCCAAACTTTAACTTAGAATTTTGGCGCATGTCATAGATTAATAAAAAATTCGGAAGGAATCGACCAAACTACAGAAGTAGGTACACATATGATGTCTTCGGCTCAGGTAAAATGTGACGAAAGTTGTTTATTTTCCAATGGTCATAGAAAAAGTACTTCTTATACACTTGTTCTCGAAGTAGCTGTTCTAATTTCTCATTCCCTCTTCGAGAAATCCAGATCGTAAATATCTGTAACAGGTAAATATTATTTAAAATGGTAAAATGCCATTATTATGGTTTAAACAGTAGGCAGTACAGTGGTTTGAGAAGTGAGTCAAGGATTTCAAAAAGTAAGTAGGTACTAAAATAACATTGATAACACAGGAATGTGAAATATTGACCTTTTACAATACCTACTGGTAAGCGGAGGGCCAGGCGCGAAGTCAAATATTAGTAGAATAATAAAAATTTAATCAATGGCATAGTGGCGCTCTTTTCCTTAACCTTATTATGCCACTCGAATATTTATAGAAGTAACACATATTTTTGACAAGATTCGTCTTTGCAAATTCAAACTTTTTTATTTTTATACACTTTTTACCCTCTGCAGCACTCTTACTCACCCCATCGTCCCGCAAGGCAGTTGATTACTATTAGGTTTCCTCAAATAAAAAACGTCTAAAAATGAGGTAAAAACACTCAATTTATGTGTTTCTGAGGAAAAAACGGCAAAATCGGTCTGACACGTCATCTAAAAACTTACCAAAACACTAATCTGTAATCTCGCTTTGACCAAATCTAATGTTTATTTATTAAAGATTAGGCACCTATACCTACTTTGAAAAACAATAATTAAAATTCGATTAACAAGGTATCAAAGCATAAAAATGGAATTTTAATATAAGAAATGAGCCCCAACAACAAATGTTTTAACTCTTATTAGGGCTTTAAGTGTTTACTCATGCAGACTAAAATGGGGTAGTTTTGCTATATGAGGTCTTTAACTTTAAACACAAGCTTTTTGTGAAAATGGATTTATTGCACCCGCACTTAAATCAATCTGGGCTACATTTGCCTAGCCTAAACTCTATTGGGACTGTTATTTGTCTTTCTTATCCATTTAGATTTCATAGAGTAGTTAAACTAATTTTTTGTACGCCTATGCTATTTCGGATTGTTTACCGTGCTTGGTTTTAGAACGGTAGGTTAAGTTTACTGGTTACTAAGCAAAAACGCGACGGTAAATAATTTACTTACCGTTCAGCTGAACGGTAAGTAAAATATATATAATTTGTCGAAAAAATGCATCATCTTTAGATGATCCTTTCTTGAAACATCAGTATTTTGTAAAAACTAGACTATTTTTTAAAAATATTTCGTTTTTTTCTAAATATGCTCTAAAAAAATACCTAAAATTGAACAAAGTATGCCAACAGGAGTTTTTCGTTTAAGCTCTTTCCATGATTGTCTTCAAACCACTTTTTGAAAACTTTATATGTCTTTTCATAACGATTTTTTTATTTCTCCGGAATTATTGAAGAGCACCCTATTTCCCATGCCTCTTCAATATCAGAATTATCGTTCTCAGACTTCTAAAACACTACTGATATAATAATAGTCACGAGTTTGTCAAATATCGTGACATTAAAATAGTATATTGTGCAACAAGTGCTGAAAATAAGACTTTTCACACGAATGGAGCCGTAGGCGAGTGTCATAAAGTCTCATGAGTGTGAAAAGTCGTTTCAGCACGTGTAGCACACTATACTTTTTCTACGACTGCTACATACAGGGTGCCCCACTGGGAGTGTGGTAGAAAATTACATGTTATATGGGAAACTTCTTTATTATTGATTTATCAGAAAATTTTATTCCTAGCGAAAGAAGCTACGTGAGTAAGAGATTTTCGCTAAACTATAACTATGGGCACAGTCCTAAAATGGGGCCACCGGTGTGGGGTCCCTATTTTCCAAATATTTTGAAAAAGAGGCTTCGGGGGCTAAGCCCTAAAATGAGGCCCCAGGGGGCGAAACCCTAGAATGGGGCCTATGGTACGGGAGTCCCATTTTTTACAGATTTGGGAATGGAGCCCCGGGGGCGAAGCCCTAAAATTGGGCCCCAAGCCTTAAAAGGGGACCCCCTGGTATGAGAGTCCCATTTTCTACAGTTTTGCAAAAAGGGGCTTGTGGGGGGGAAGGGGGCCTTAAAATTGGGCCCCCTTTTTTAGAGATCTGGGAATGGGAACTCGGAGACGAAGCCCTTTAATCTAAATACCTGAATAAGCGTGTGCCGTGTGAAAAGCATACTTTGCACACGCCGTGTGTAAAGTATACTTTTCACACGATGTTTGAAATATCCAGTTTTCAAGAGCAGTTGTTAGTGCGTTTTTGTATATTTTCAGGGCAGTCGTAGAAAAAGTAAAATTACAAACGTATCCATAGTAACAACAGAACCCACTTACGGTTTAGTGGATATACAGGGCAAAAATAATTATCCAAAACACAATTTTTACCATTTTCAAGATATTTGCTTAGTCAATGTCTTTGTGTTCATAATGGGCGTACAAAAAATAGTGTAAGCATCTCGAACAGTAAGGAGTTTACCGATCTCCTCCAAACATTGTCGTCGATCGGTAAACTGTCCTTACTGTTCTTGATACTTAATATACCATTGCATGCATAAAAGGTAATTAATTATAACACAAAAGTGGTCTGTGGTAGGACTGATAGGTACTTACCGATTCATCCAAATATGGAAATGTTAAAATCGTACAAGACAGTTACAGGAAGCAACACAGCTGTAAAACATATTTCACCAGTGCAAAGTTTATTCAAAAAACAAACTCAATACTCAATACAATATGCAATAATTAATTTGACATGACTGACATCTGACATGACTCTTGTGACGGACGTCGAAAAAAAAAACGCCAGAAAAACGGCGATGCAAGCGCACAGCGGTGTAGTCATGAATTAAAACAAAAAGTGGAGGGCATTAATCCAGTGAAAGTTCTATTTCGTGTATATAAATCACTTTTCTATGGTATCATCCCCAAACATATCAGTACCTTGGAAGCCGAACTAGAGCTATTTACAAACTGAAATTTATTCAGTTACCGATCCAGATATTTTATAAAAACGTTTGATTTTTAAGAAATACGATCGAAGATGCAAACATGGCTAAAACAAATCAATATAAAAGTACAATACAAAAAAAAAACAAAACTTGTATAGGAATTTTTTTTCAGGCAGCAAAACTGAGCTCTTAATTGTGGTTATATAATTAAAAATAACGAAAGCAGTTAAGATACTTTTGAAGAAGTTATTTAAGAATTTGCATGTGTAAAATTCCGAAAAAAATACGCATGGAGAATACGAACGACTATTTACTTGAACTTCTGGTATTACATTATCAGTGTCTATTTAATGAAATATATCATTTTCAAGGCACGTTTTTGTCCTTTGCATTGGTAAATTGGCACCAACTCTACATAAGCCTAGTGCGCCGAAGAGATTTAGACAATTCTATTTAGCATACAAAGGATTTCACTGAATTTTAATTTTGCTGTGCCTATGAAGATTGCTACTAATTAATAACCGTATGATTGTGGCAGATTTGTTGCTAAGCATTTTTTGGCGTAGAATTACTTTGTTAATCCCCAAAAAGATATCACTTTGAACAAAAGATTACATTTAGGCACTTTTAAGTATAACGCAAATTTAAAAAAATAGATTTGCTACTCTACTAGTGCCTATTATATGATTATTTTAAAGCGACTAATCGACACCATTTAACTATAAAAAAAATCAGTGGAAAGGTGATATTTTATATACCTA
>MU183812.1:99162-116021 GCA_016904865.1 Pissodes strobi
TCTTCCGATTCCTAATCGCCATTCCTCTCTGTTCATCCACAGGCCTTCTTCCAGATTCGTCTCTCGAATTTCCTTGTCTACTCCGTCTCTCCAGCTTCTGCGTGGTCTTCCATCTGATGTAGAGAGTTTCCTTATAGCTGTATTTTGTTTATTTTTCAGGATTAGCATTAAAATTACTATTTTTTGTTGTTAATGTTAACAGGCGTTTAATGTTCTAATAAAAAAAACATGTAGTAAAGTGTTTTATCAATAACCAATACCTTAAAAAAAGGAGTGTAATTACAAATAAATAAGGTAAGTAGGTATTATTATAATTCTCGTTGTAAACTTTATGTAAAACTATTGTAATATAGTTGTAAAATTACCTTCCATTTACAGTTTATCCCTGTAAGATGTTAATAATAGTGTTGTGATTTTAGCGTAAATATACATTCTCTGTGTAACTTTATTGAAAATTGCATAATTAGTTTGGTAAACTTAAAGTCGACTTACATTTAAAAAAATTTAATGTAATGTAAAGTTGCAAAAAATTTGAGTAAAAAGAACGTAATTAAATTGGAAATATTTAGTATTATTACAATATTATCGTTGTAAACTTCAAGTAAAACCATTGTAATCTTGGTTGTAAAATAACCTTCCATTTACAGTTTATTGCTGTAAAATATTGATAATAGTGTTGTAATTCTACAACTAAATGTAATTTGAGTGGAATCAGTGTGTAATATTACATTGATTTACACTTCGAAATGACTATATCACAATTACTTTTAGCTTACAATGGCTTTGTAATATTATTATGAAAAGTAAATTTACTATAAATATCGTAGGCATTAAATGTCCTATGATATTTCTAGTAAATCTACATCATTTATTTTTACAGTGCTTTGAGAAATATTCAGATCAAGATCTTGGGCTCGCAAATGCAAGTGAAAGCTCTTTTTTACATCTTTTATCATACCCACGTTTTGCTCTCGAAATAATGTATTTTGGTTCTCGATATTCGTTCTATATAAACTTCGATATTTGAGATATATGACGTAGAGAAATCAACCAAAACAGATATCTTAATTCCGTATTTATTAGGCTTATTGGAAATATATTGCTTAAAAGCACATCTTCTTCTAAATGCCTCGAGCTTTTCATCAATTTTAAAACTCGCATTATATGGTTTCCTTGGGGGTTCCAGTTTAGTCCCTTCTTTGGGATTCTGTGTTCTGGCATTCTCTGGACGTGCCCATACCATATTAGCTGTTTAGTTATAATGTCATCAATAATGTCGTGTTGTATTCCCATTTCTTGTCTAATGGTTTTTATTTTAGATTCTATCTCTCTCCTGGATTTTCCTGCCGCTCTTCTCCAGAAGTCCATTTCTGTGGATTTTAGTTTTTTTTTTGTTTTTTTCTTTTATCGGTCATACCTCCGAGCTATATGTTATTATGCTTTTCACGATGGAGTTGTAAATATTTTTTTTATTTTGTTTTGTAATGGTTTTGTCCCATAGAATACTGTTCAACATGGAAGTAGCTCTTCTTCCCTGTACGTTTCTGTCCGATATTGCCTCGTCTAGTGTCCCTTCCTTAGATATTTTCATTCCTAGGTATTTGTATATATTGCAGTGTTTGATGATCTGTCCCGTTTCTATATGTAGGTCTTCTTGCTGTCCTCCTATGCACATATATGCCGTTTTTGTAATATTGACATCCAGACTGTTTCCATACTCCTCGATGAGTTTTGGCTCATATATTCCATGTCATCTATATCTTGTGCAATAACCACTTGGTCATTCGCGAAAGAGAGGGTATATACTGTCGTGTCGTCATCTGCTGGCATTCCCATGCTATTGCATTTCCGTTTCCATGTCCTTAGCGCGTTCAAGTATATTTTGAATAGTGTCGGAGAAATACAGCAACCCTGTTTAAGACCCTTGGTTATTGTGAATCCAGCTGTTAATCCTTCGTTGGTTTTGACTCTGGATGTGGTGCCCGCGTATAAACCTATAATTCTAACCTTTAAAAAATCTTAATTGTAAGAATCTATACTGCAAACATAGGTGTAGAAACAAAGTATGATAAATATTTTTATTTATTTTCCTGAAATTTAATAAAATTCCGACTTGGCCTTTAAGTTCATAGCGTTAAATCGTATTAATCAAGATTCACACGATTCCAGGCGTCAGATAATGACTAATTTTGACGAATGTTACATTAAAGAAAACCCACGAAAACCGAAATAGTATGTCATTTTATGGTGGTAGATGTCCGCAAATAACTTCCACCATAAGATAACGAACACAAGTCAAGGTGAGGTAAATTGTCTCAAAATGACACATTGCAAATTTGTTTTCTTGGCTGTTCCCACCTCTATTTATACTTTAAGCAAAATAAAAAATCCCAATAAACTGTAGAACAAAAAAGCTAAACCAAAGGGAGGCAAAAAAACCGTCTAAGAATCGAATCATTAAAATCTAGTGGCTCCAAGGAAATGATACGAAATTCCTTCAAATTAGAGCTCACTACACTCATATCAGGTATATATTTTATAAAGTTAAAGATACTAAGAGCCCGTTCTCACTTGTCGGGTGTAGGATCCGTTTTTTAATCGGATGTCGCCGCCTCTATTCACACTAGTCGGCTGTCGTACCCGATCGTAGCTGATTACCGTCTAGTGAGGTCCAAAGTCACGGATAGTCCTGACCAATCAGAAGCAAGACGCTAGCGTATATCGAAATTATCCATGTCTTTACGTTCTAGCGAAATTCCTTATTCCACACGTCTCGGTGGTGTATAGTAGACAGTGTTTGCCTGTCAATCCTGCAATGCGGGTTCGACTCCCGTCGGTAGCGGCAGATGTTTTATTTACCTTTTTTTAAGTTTATGTTTGTTTTTTATTCATTTACTTTTTTTCTTAATTTTGGGTTAGCCCTGCGTTAGTTTTGGTTAGTTCTCGTTGATTGAGCCCCCGTAGCGAGCGAAGCGAGCGGAGGGCCAGGTCCGAAGTGAACAGTGCGTCTTCAATTGCCTTGAACGCGGAACGCTAGCGTCTTGCTTTTGACCTTACTAGCGTCTAGTTCGTAGCACTCTCCACGAGGCGACTGTGCGCGGTGGACGTCGATGAAGATTTTGTTGTGCTGTATTATTTTAGAAGAAAACAAGCCAATAATAGAAAATTTTGGGGGCACCCAATCCTGAAAGAACGATTTTCGTTGGGAACTTTTCAAACCTTAATCACTGGATTGAAAAGTGTCAAACAAAAGTTTTTAATTATTTTAGAATGTCCATAACTACATTCAACGGTCTACGGGCACGAGTTTCAGCAGGCATAAACTATAAAATACATGATTAGGGCAGCTGGTAGGAAGTTTTCAGGCCCGACATCCGACAAATGTGAACAGCGCCATACAAGCTCATATGCGAACGAGATCCGACACGATTTTTGATCGGGCGTGCGGCGCTGGCAAAACACCCGACAATATTTGTCGGAGCCGACAAAAAAACGGAGTCGGATAGATGTGAACAGCTTCATACAAAATGCATTGCCACTAGAGCACCCGATATTTTGTCGGATCCTACACCCGACAAGTGGGAACGGGCTCTTAGGCTATTTAGTGCAAATCTTGAGCAAAGACAATTTTGTCGACAAGCTGTATTTAGAACTGAATCGCACTAAAGTAGAACAACATTGTTAAAAGAAAAGGCCAAAATATTATGATAAGACGAGGATACGAATTACTGGGTTTATCCGAAATTTATTCTGAAACGTTATTAGTATACAATGTGTAATGTTGTCAACATAAATGATACACTAAATGAAATTTAAATTTTAATGGCAAATGCAATTTAAATAAGAGAACAATGGATAAAATTTTTATAGAATTGTAAATAAAAATAATCTAAATTTAGACCTAATCAGCAATAAAGTGTACGCCATTTTCGGGTCGCTACACTGTTCAGCAGTGGTTGATATGTGTTGGCGTCAAGTACTTAAATTCTCTGCCTGATTCCCGTTAAATTGGTTCAGTGTTTGATTGACTGTCTGCCTCATTCAGTACCTGTAGTGACTGATCTATTAATACAGTCGATTAGGAAAGGATTGTATCACCTCCCATAGACCTATCTATAACTAACGTAGAGCAGATTGATCCTTTTATTAAAATTCTTTCTCACCTCTATCATATACTCCAAATAACTGAGAGGGTAATCTAGATCTATCACCTAACAATATTAAGTTAGCCGCAGATAAGGCAATTCCTAACAGTGAAGGGTGTTAATTCGAAGAAGACTGTGTGCACTGAATATATTTAAACACCATCACTCTCTCGAGATCTTTATTTGATAAAGCAAATGTAGGGCTAAGGCCAAGAAATATATTTTGGCTTCCAAATGGGCTTCATGGTTATGTTTACTGGAGTCTTTAGATCCTGACTCTCCATCGAGTAAAGATTTTTGGAAGAATTTGCAAATATTTATGAGTAGGCCGACAAGCTATATTTATGGTTTAACCTGTTCCAACCTCCAACTAATGGATCAATGGGAGGGATGATATAGCAAGCTCCCTGGATGGGTTCTTTCCAGAACCAAGATGGGGTTAGTTTGGGTTAATTAGGGTTATCGTCGAAACTGCCCTTTAACATTTTTAAACCACATGCACTTCCTCCCAACCATTATTTTGGCATAGGGCACTCGAGAGCGCTCTCTCTAGAAGTAGAGACATCTAGAGAGAGCACTCTTCAACTTTATTACTGATAACGATATATGGTTGAATGGCTCCCTTCCTTACAAGATGGGATGTATTCCTCTTGCTATCTATACACAAATCAGGCAAACCACTGACTGATTATTTGGATGAGATTCTTGAACGAATAGTTTCTTTAAAACTCACTTGATACATTGAGCATTCTTCTCATGTCAATAAACTTCAGGTGGCTTTTCGTGTTCGCCGTTCCACCTTGGACCACTTTCTCGAAATTGATTGCAACGTTAAGGTCGATTTTTTGAAATAATAACCTAGTGGCAGTTTTCTTGGATATGTGCTTCACTTTTGATATGTTTTGGAGATAAAATATAATTGAAACTCTAGATGATTGGCTCATTAGAGAATCCTATCGTAGACTTCAGCTCAAACCTTCTCTATAATAGAGTATTTCTATAAGATCGGTTTCTCATTATCAATGGGGTTCCACATGTTTTTGTTGAGTAAAATAATTAAAGCGTTATGAGGGCTTTTCTTTCGGATATTCTCTACAGGGAACCAGTTGATGCCACTTGGTCTTGACTAGCGATTTGAATATAAATTTCTTGATTTAGATAGATAGATACAGTCGGTCACTGCGTGATCTGTTGAACTCATTTAATCTTGAAATGCACGTGGATGGGCCAACTCGGTTTTCAGCTTTAGATTTTGTATGTAATGTACAAATTTCAATCAAGTTCAGGTTAAATGCCATCTTTTGTACCTTATCTACCACTGTTAATGCTTCTGCATCTAATGTAAGACGGGACAGACTTTATACTGGTAAAAATTTTAGGAAGTTTGCATTGTTGTGTAGCCAGACAGACTGGAACAGTGCTTCAACCCCCAACAGCCAATTGGAACGATTCCACTCACTTGTACATAAGAAATTTAATTTGGCTTTTTCTATTGTCAATATAAAAAAAGGAAGGAAAATCTTGGTACACAAGGAAATATTCAATGAACAACTCTTATTTCTTAGATTATTTCAACAAGTAGCGCTGGATCTACAGAAGCATTATATGACTTGCCAAGAAAACTTATTTTCAATATAGAATTAAGAATTCTGCAAACAAGTCGAAGGAATCCTAGAGAATCGTCAATGACTTAGGAGTAAAAACACTATTACAACTACATCAAGTACCTTAAATGCTAATGACCTTAATTCATTTTTTTGCAATATTGCCGCCAGATTATCCAATAATACTTCACAAGAAGACGACCCCAGGAACTATTTGGGACATGTTGCTGAGACTGAAACATTATTTTTTCTCCCACTACTGCCGATGAAGTTAAAAGCACATTTGCAAACATTAAAAATAAAAATGCATCAGGTTGGGATGGGCTTTCTTTGAAGATTTTTCTGGCCTTGCCTCTTGGTGCTCTACATCCTCTTGCTGAGGCAATAAATACCTCATTTTTGTTAGGAACTTTTCCAGCCTGTCTTAAAAAAGCTGTGGTTGGACCCCTTGACAAGGAAGGGGACTACAACAGTTCACCAGCACTGTTGCCTACTTTGGCTAAGGCACCTTGACCAGCCTCTCTACGCTGGTCAAGGTGAGGATGATTTCATTTTTGAGTGGGCTTGGATTGTTGAGTGCTCAACAGTTTGGTTTCCGAGAGTCGCTGGGTACGAGTGACGCCATTTTTAACTCTTTGGAACAGCTGTTCAACCAGATGAACTGCCGCGGAGGTTTTATGTGATTTGTCAAAAGCATTTGATTGCGTAGATCACAAAGTATTGCTGTGGAAGCTGGAGGTGTATGGGTTTAGGGGAACAGCCTTGGAGTGGCTTCATGCTTATTTGTCAGGGAGTGCGCAAATGGTTAGGTTAAATAATACCAGCTTAGAAGAACTAAATAGCAATACCGGAATTTCACATGGCTCTGTATTGGGGCCACTGCTCTTCTTAATTTATGTTAACGATCTGCCCCAACTTTCAATAGTGGGAAAATCCACGAACTTCGCAGATGACACCACCGTTCTCTGGCACGATTCGGATCTTGACAGATTGAAAGGAAATGTGCAATCAGATCTGTTAAAAAAAGATGCAAATTTAAATTTCAAATGTTTCAGTTTTAACAAATTCCTGGGCTTATCAATTGACAGCTTGCTTAAATCTGGGAACCACATCTTGAATGTGTGCAATAAAATCTCATCTGGTTGTTATGCCTTGAGGATTATATCGAATAACTTAAACTACTCCATACGTTGCTCTAATCGAGTTCCACCTTCAATATAGCATTTGTTTTTGGTAACCTTGTTCTGAATACTTTCTCAATTCAGTATTTGTATTGCAAAAAAGAGCAATTCGATATTTATCGGGAGCCAAGGTTCGTGATTCCTGCCGCGCATTTTTTTTTGAGACCTGCAATCTTGACATTGGTTTGTCTGTTTATTTTGAAAACAGTCTGTCTAATTTTTAGGAAATATGGAAGCGAATTATCTTTGAATGGTCCTTACTAAACCCACCAGACTTCAAAGCCCGCTACTCACTATTCGTTACTTCGTCAATTCGTCGCAGTAATTCAAGAAGTATTGCTTAGTGAGTGTGACGCGCTACGCCGATGCGATTCGCTGTGCGGCGCTTCGGCAGACTTCGCCCAGATGTCGGTATTTGGACGAATCATCAAAGGGAAAATGAACGATGCGACGAAGTCGACGAAGCCACAAAGTTGAACGCGTTCGGTCGCAGATCTCATTCGCGAATCATTCGTTGAAGAAACCAGTCGTCGTGTGTGTTTAGTTTACTTAAAAATGGAATGGAATGACGATAATGTTTTTTAATTTATACAAAAAATACAACTGTATCCAGGAGACAAAAACAAAAAAAATCGGAATAAAGTGCATGATGCTTTCAAAACCATTGGTGAAGAAATGGGAACTGAGAACATCTATGAATTAAAAAAGAAGAAAGAAAGTCTTTTTCAAACTTACCGAGGCTACAGGAGAAAGGTATTCTGTAGCCAGAAATCGGGAGCAGGGACAGGCGACATATATAAATCAACAAGGCCGCCATACTCATTTTTAGATAACTTTCTACAAGGGATATATATACACTCCAAAAGGAAAAGTTGACACGTTGGTAAGTAAAAACAACTTATGTGATTTTTTTGTTTATTTGCAGGTTGAAATAAACTAATTAAAATATACAGGGTTTTCTACACAAATTTGTTTTTAAGTCGCCCTGTGTATATGACATTATCATAAAAAAACGAAAACTAATTTGTTTTAAACTCTGCGTTCTCACAGTATAGTAGATAAACTAGTATTCATTCTGCCACGAAACTTGGCTTGTTGTTGAAAAATAGTTTGCAAATTCGAGTCGAACTTTTTCTGCGTCACTTTTAGGTTTTCTAGCAATCCTTTTTAATGGCTTAAATGATGTCATTCCGTCATTATAATTTCTCCATGATCCAGCAACAAAATTTCCCTCCACCTCTACATCAAATGTCCCAGTTGGTGTGTAACTGTTTCGTGAGGTCTTGCTCATGCGCAAAAAAATATGCAAAAGTACACAAGTGTGTACAATTACATTTGCCTTTTCTGGATTGAGCATAATGGGTGTTTTAAAAATGCGAAATACCGATGCCATAATTCCAAAGACATTTTCAATCATTCTTCGTGCTCTGGACAGTCTGTAGTTATATATTCGTTTCGAAGAACCTTTATCATGTATTCCCAGATAAGGCACCATTATATTATTTTTTAGGGGAAAGGCATTGTCACCTACTATAACATATGGTAAAACTTTATTAGTATTTCTTATAACATAGTCGGGGGGAAAATTGATTGTGCCCATTTCCATATGCTGGGATAGCTTACATTTGTAAAATACTCCTCCGTCTGACATTCGACCGGGTGATCCAATATTAGCATATGTTATACAGTAATCGGCGTCACATAATGCCATTAAATTTATGCTAAATATCGATTTATAATTAAAATATTCACTACCACTATTTACTGGTGCTTGTAGAAGCACATGCTTCCCGTCAATGGCTCCGCAACAATGTGGAAAATGCCAACGTTCCTCAAATTATAACTGCGCAATTTTTTCACATTCTGCAGGCGATTGTGGAGTCTGAAATAATAAAAAAAAATTTGTAGGATAATTTAGATGGTAATGAAGACCTAAACAAAGATGATAAGGAAAGATCAGATAATGATAATGAGACATCACAAATATATTTTAATGAAAATACGGAAATAGAAGAGCTTTCTACTATCAATGAAGGTACCGAAGTTTCTTTTGCTTTTTAACTGTACTAACTAATTTTTTTTCTATTAGAAAAGAACCTGTCTACGAAACGACCAGCAAAGCGAAGTAGTGTGAAGCGACCAAGGAAGGAGCAAGATCGTGCGGATATGGCATTCAATGAGCTTTAACAATCAAGGAAAAAATAGTGACAAAAAATTCCAGCTGTGTGAGTTGAGATGAGTGCACTGTATATGGTGAACTCCTTGCCATAAAATTACGAAAGCTGGATGTACGTACACAACGCTTAGCTATGCACAAAATAGATAATATCATGTTTGATCTGACTATCTATTCATCGATGTTACCGTCATCCAGGTCTCACTCTTCCCATTCAACCCATGTTATTGCCACACCTCTGCCTTCTCCTGGCTCTCCATGTGCACAGTATTCCCATCAATCACAGCTGTTATTGCCACACCTCTGCCTTCTCCTGGCTCTTTATGTGCACAATCACAACCGACATCCAGGTTTTATGAACAGTCGAACAATCGCTACATTGCTCTGCAGCGACCTTCCGAGGTAAATGAAGCTTCACAGCAGCAATTCTCTCTAATATTGCAATCTAGCTCACAGGATATTTTCCAAACACAAAACTGCCAGTCTACAAATCACACCAATGTGCAATCCCAATGTTTAGCGGAACCTGAAGATGAAATATCTCACTGGTGTCAGTAAACCTGGTTCATGTTTTTTTTTTTTGGTATTTGTTAATACTTAGAATTATTAATATATATTTTTTTCTTTAAAACTTTTTTCTTTATTTTCATAGCATCTATCATGTTGTCCATTTAAATGTTTTTACTCACCTTTAAATGCTCTGATAGTGCAATAACAAGTGCTTGGCATTCTTCTGGCACTATCACCGATATTACTTGGGGAGAAATTTTGAAGAGGAAACTTAAGCTTTGATATGAGTCGCCAGATGCCAAATATCTCAACGTAACAGCTAGTCTTTCTTTTGCTGGTATGGATAACCTGAATTGTGTGTCCTTTTTCTGTATTTCGGGACCAATTTTATTCAACAGCAACTCAAAGTCTTCATAACTGATCCTGCAAAAGTTATGAAATTTGCCAGACGGTTCCTTAATCATATCCACGATCATGGTAGTACAGTTGTACCTACAAATGGGAAATACATAAATCAGTTCCTACAAATTTGCCTTTAACTTTAGTTGCAATGCGTTTAATTAATAATAAAAGATGTATACTTACCGAGATCTGCTTTTATATAAAGACTGGGTCCACCATCTTCTTTTTTTCTCTTTTTATTTGAATTCTAAATAACCACATAACAAGCTTGAGCTGCAGCGAGAAGAAGCAGGTCTTCTTTTTCACAATTCATTTTTACTAACGACAATACAAAAAACAGAAAATGTTTGTTTTAAACAGTAGATAATAACCGTAGTAAACTTGACCAGTATATTTTTATTCTGACAAGTTTTTTGGTCGCACTTCGCACAATGGACGAATTTCCATGCATTCTCGGATTGAAGTGAATCAACGCATAATGAGTAGGATGTAATGCGTCGGATGGTCGAAGCGCGAACTGACGAAATGAACCGACGAATCGCATTAACGAAACGAATCTACGAATAGTGAGTAGCCGGCTTAATACTATCAGATTGCTTATCCCGCATTCGTAATAAATTAAAAGTTCCATTATACACGGAGGTAAAAAACTTTTTATCCAACACATGTCATTTTTAAGTATCATTATTCATGTCATTTTAGACAACTAAACTATCAAATAACACACTAGTGTTATAAACCATAACCCACTAGTGGGTTATGGTTTATAACTCACGCTCTTTTTTTAAGTACTTACTATTTATTTTCAATATTATTACAGGTATTTAAATTAACTGATGGATGAACTGGATATTGTCATATTTTCCATGTCTCCATTGGAAGTTGAGGGCATTTGTTTCACCTGGCCGTTGTTTGATATATTGCTGATCCCTTGAATTTTCTCCGCAATTTTAATCTTGTTTTGAATGGATTCTTCGATGTAGCCCTCCGCTACCGATGAGGATTTCCATCCTCCATGGCGCTTAAGTGTTGTCAGGCTGGCCTCGGCATTAACTAGCAGGGTAGCGGAAGATCTTCTCAAACAATGTCCGGTGTACAGTCCTTGATCTTCAAGGTTTAAGTAAGCAGCAATTTTGGAGGGTATTTTTGACATAGTCAAAGTCAAAGTCAAAGTCAAGTATGCTTTATTGCCGCAGAAAAATTCAAATAAATTTTATGAACAAAGCGAATTAAAATAAATAAACTAACCATAGTAGAGCAAATACAAAACAAAACAAAACTTAATATATACAATAATATATACGATAAAAATAGAACAACAAGCAATTTTCAAATTGAAATTGGTCACGATTTAACAAAAAAACTATATTACAGAACATCATAAGCAGTTGAACTAGATCCACAGGAAGTACATAAAACATAGGGTAAAGAAACTCAGTGATATCAAAATATGAAACATACATTATAGCGAAGCGTGCTGTTGGGAAAAATAAGGAAGGTCATGTCGGTGAACTTGACTCGGACAATGTGCATAGGCTGCAGAGTTGAAGGAATACCACGGATTCCATAAAAATTTAGTTTTCTTAACAAGATGTCATGACACACACAGTCAAACGCTTTAGCGTAATCACAGAAGACTGTAGCAGTGGGGAGATTGTTGTTAAGGGATGAGTAAACATCGTGAAGAAACGAGAACATGGCGTCATTAGTACACTTGTTTGGTAAAAATCCGAACTGTTCCAGGGACAGTATGCCATGTCTAAGGAGAAATGGCATGAGGCGATTTTTTAATAACTTTTCAATGATTTTAGAGAGTACAGGCAACAGAGCAATTGGACGATAATTGCATAAGACATCCTTTTCACCTCCCTTGTGAAAAGGAATAATTATCGCAGTTTTGAGGCATTCGGGAAAAACACCTTTCGTGAAGGGCGCATTAATTAAGGAAGCTAGGACATCCAGAATTGGAAGTGGGAGGTTCAAGAAAATTTTAATTGACAGATTATCAGTGCTACAAGCTGATTTACTCTTTATGCTGCTCATTACCTGAAGAAGTGCAAGGCTGGTCACATGGCTTAGGAAAAAACTATCAGCGACTTTTTTAGAAGGAGGAAGAAACGAAAGAGGGTCGAGAGAAGGAGAAATACCAGAGGTAACATTTTTGCTCACGTTGACAAAATATTCGTTTAGATCATTTGGTTTTGGCATGCTCTGATTCGCGGAATTTGTTTTGCCTCTAAGATCGTTAATAATGGACCAGGTCTCCTTGGATACATTTTTAGCAGTTGATAAACGATTTTGATAATATAGTTTCTTTGCTGTCTTGATAAGTTTTAGGTAGATCTTCCTATAATTCGAAATGAATTCAAGAACTTGAGTGGAGTTAGTGAATTTTTTTTATGTATGAGAGGGAACGCATATTTTTTGCAGATATGCGTAAGCCTTTCGTGGTCCATGGTTTGTGACGTTTAGGTTTAATGGATTTAAGCGGGAAGGCTTTATTGCATGCATTTATAATTTTATTTAAGAAACCACTAAAGTCAGAATCAAGTTCACCTGATTCAAAATTCCAGTTCGTCTTTAGGCAAAGGTTACGAAAGGATGAAAAATTGGAGGCTGAGAAGATTCTACCTAGGTGGCGACTTTTTTTTGAGGGCCTATAAGAAATATTGAATTTGGAGATTACTGCCTCATGATCTGAGAGACCCGCGCTAGTTACTGTCGATTGGACATCAGTTGAAGGAAAGTCGGACGCTACATAATCAATGATAGAAGAGGAATTGTTACAAATCCGAGTTGGAGAGGTTACATGCATTAAAAACCAAAAGAGTCAAAAATAGAAATTAATGATTTTTGGGCAGCACAAGCGGTAGCGTAGTCAATATTTAAATCACCGCACAAAATTTTCTTGCCTTTCACCGGCAGACCGTCTAACAAGCTTAGCAGGTTATTAAAGAACAATTGCACATCGGAATTTGACGCTCTATATATACAAATTACGTGTAAATCAAAGTTCTTATTGTATACAATGGAAAATTCAAAGTAGTTATCCGATTGGAGATGATCAAATTTAGTTACAGGGAAAAAGCCCTCGTTTAAGGAAAGAATCAGTGTTCCCCAATGAGCCGAGTTTTTCCGATTATATCTGGCTATTATGGAGTACTTTTCAATATAAAGCGGTTCATTCTCACTCAGCTAGTGCTCTGTAATTGCAACTAGTTGGGGGAACCCTGATTCCTCCAAAAACAAAAACAATTCATCAGTCTTATTTCGTAATGAGGCAACATTAATAAGAACCATACTAAACCTGGCGTCAGGATTAGAGGAATCTAGTCGCTCAGGACACGTCAAGCGGCTTAAAAATTTTTCTTCGGGGAACCACTGGAGAAGTATTTTTGGTGACCCTCTCTGGACTTCTGAAGCTGAATCGTCCTCTCCGAAACAACATGGGATCTGTAGGTACAAAGATCTTCTTCCACTTCAGTGTGTTTAAACCCATATGCAGCATGAAAGTCGTGGTAGACCTTACGTAATATGTCATCCTGGATTGGCAGTCCTTCAGATGCTAGGAATAATCTGATGCTTATGTTGGTAAATCCCTCGTAGCATACCGAGACAGGTTGGTTATACAAATAAGCAAGGCACAACCTAATGGCTCTGAAGATAGCAGGTTCCCTTAGCCTTGCCATAAGGAAACGATTACTAGAGTCGTTAGACTTACTGGCGGCCTGTGTTAATTTAACTGTTGGGGGAGTCAGCGGGTCCAGAGAGAAGGACGGTTTATGGGGTGATTCCTTAGACAGTTTAATTTCGCCATCGCTCATAAGGGCATTAGCTTTGCAAGAAGCGATAGCTTGTTTGTCAGAAGCTACTGTAGTTACCTTGTGTGCCTTAGCTTCACTGACTGGAGAGGGAAAGTCCCGCAGATTGCCAGAGGTCGGACTGCTAGCCACTTTCGCCTTGGTGGAGGGAGTTAGATAGAGCTCTTTAATTTTCTGAGGGATTTCAGTTTCCGATGATCACTTAACTTGAGCCCCGGGTGGCCAGATATTGATGCCGAACAAATTCTCAGCGGACTTTCTTGATAGGGTCTCTATTTTAAATGTAGTTCTTCTGGAGTCATTGAACTGACTGAACAGGTTATAGCATCGAATAAATTCTGATATTTTCAACTTTTCCTTCACATAGTGCACGATATTATTTGAAGTAAATCCTGCCGGGAGGTGTTCTACGATCACATAGTGCCATCTTTGGGCACTTCTATAAATTGGGATTGAGGAAACTTCAGTAGGCAGTTCCATTTGAGTGGAAGATGAAACAATTTCCGTTGACGTAGTTTGGGTGGAGCACGACGTAGAAGTAAAGCGTGTCATCGTAGGTAGAGCACTCTGTTGTTTTGGGTTAGCAACTTTAGAATTTAAGTCCCTAACCAAGGTGGTAACATTTGTAAGGCTACTTTTTAAGTTGTCAATACCCTTCTTAATATCAGCGGACGAGGAGTCTTGCACGTGGATCTTGATGGTTTCCTCTGTATTGTTGAGTAGAATTTGAGAAATAGTAAAGACATTCTGTTCCATTTCCCTTACCGATTTCAACAGAGAATGAGGGTTACAAAATCGAGAACACTTCTGACATTTTATGAATATCGTCTATTTTCCTCTCCAAAAGGTTCCATTTAGATTCGTTATTCAATAAAATATCATACATCTCAGAAATAGTCGGTACACTGTTTGATAATTTACTCACACGGTCAGCCAGCGAGTCAAATATCTCCTGAGGAGCCTGATTTTTTGATAAATTAGAAATTTTATCGTTGAGATATCTCAAATTTGGAGAGTCACACAGGGCACAAAAGAAACGTAGGTGGTTAAATTTCTCCAGCAGCAAGGCCTTGGTAGTTGCTTTATCAAGGCCCGTACATTGCATACAGAAATATCTGCGACATTCGCCACTGCAGCGCACTTTGTTATATTTGTCCTTGTCGGGAAATTCTTTAAGGCAATTATCGCACTTGTACATAGACATTTTTTTTTGAATCGTGAGTACAAAGGAAAGAAAAAAAAACGAAAGAAAACAAACACAAGTATTGTCGCGTATTGGGTGACTGGTCATGAAAATTCAAACAAAACAAAACAAAAAACCGACGGTGCGGAGCACAACAAACCCGACTGAACCGTACGACGGTCAAACACTCAAGTATTGATACCCACACACTGACTTGTACATTTGCCATTTTTATAAAATACAAAAAAGCGGCTGTGACCAGTATTTTTTGGTCTTAATGAAATGTATTTTTTGCACAAATCAACTGGGTTTACTGGATATCCTTCTTCAAGAATAGTAAAACTTCTTGATTTTTTAGTTTTTGTATCGGGCAAAACAACGAAAATATAATTACTTTTGTCTTGAATATTTTAAATTTTTAAATGTGTTAGCTCATCGCATCTACAAGCCCCGGCAATACCCATAATCAAAGCTACCTTCATTAGTAGAAATTCACTACCAGGAGCCTCACTCAAAAACTGTTCTATTTCATTTCTTTCCAATGTTTTGGACTTCTTGGGTTTGTATCCTTGAGATTTGCTTTTTAAAAAACTAATTTGTATGCCAAATTTTGAAATGTCGATTTTCTTGTAGAGATGAAGTGTCGAGCGAAGCATGGAATATTTAGTCCATAGAGACGATGGAGCTAATTTTTTCTGTAGATGCAAAAAATAGGCCAGCAAAACGTTTTCGTTAATACCTTTTATCCTTCTTGAATTCATGCATTTCTGAAGAAGTTTGTACTCCTTGTCATAAGAATCTCGAGATTTTTCTTTTTTGTCTTTGACTTTGGTTACACGCTGATGCTACTCCTCGAGCTCTAGAGCTTGTAACAGGAAGACTCAAAGCTTCCCTAATTTCATATTTCATATCCAGAGGGTGCTTACGATCGGGTTTTGAAATCTCTTCCGGAATCTCTTTTTTTCGTCGCGAGCGTAATCACTCTCACTTCCTAGCATATGCAGGATTGCCTGCAAAATGTCTAGGTATTTCCTTTGATAGTCAGCTAAGCTGGCATGACAGCTGATACTAAACAAATAGAAGTCAGCAAAATATTTACATAAAAAATGTTTCATTCTCGGGTTCAATTTTTTGGCATGATAATACTTGCTTAACTATATGGACGAGCAAAAGAGTAGTGCAAATTTTTATTACATTTTCGTCTGCAATGAGAATAAGACATTTGCCCGAATAATATTTAGCCCTTCATATAGCTTGATTCAAACTATATAAAATTAAAACATAGACCAAAGGAAACGCCTCGGCACTTGTCCCGCAGAAAAAATAGATACATTTTATCGAAGTAGGTCGCATGATTTCCAGGCCTCATTTCAAACTGATATGCATATTTCGCAGCAGTAACATGGCAGTCGTAAAATATTTCCTGAGCAAACGGAAGATAGAGCCAAGACGTTTAACATCTTCAAGTAGAGTGAAAAAGCGGCCGTTCTCACATTATTTCGAGACGCGAGCCATTAGTCACTCACAAGACATGGTATCGCTTTCAATTAGCGCGCGACTGCATTGGAGGGTCTTATTTATGTCTTAATATTGACCCGAGGAGGTAGAAGCCGTGTTCGTTTTATCTGCTAGTCATCGGATGAAAAAAGACTTGTCGTTTACATGTATATGTGGAATCCGGACACGTATACGTACGATATCTTGGCTATGTATGAAGGTCCGAACCTTAATATGATATCAGAAACAGTAATAAAAATATCATGCAGAAAGTGGATTGAGTGGCTTCATTACTTCTTTTCAAGCGAGCCTTGAGGAAAATTTGCCAGTATGATTTTTA
>MU183812.1:151021-169530 GCA_016904865.1 Pissodes strobi
CTTCTTTTCAAGCGAGCCTTGAGGAAAATTTGCCAGTATGATTTTTATTTACCCTTCTATTGAAATTCCTTGTCCGCAAAACGCACCTACTCACCATAAGGAATTGTGCATAATTGCGACGCAAAACTAAAGAAGCATCTTGGGTTGTAGAAGGACTTGAACTTTAGCTCAATAATTGTTCTATCATGGAATGTTTATAATTATTCTGTAACCAACCCGCGTTTTACTATCTGCTGTGCCTTGAAAGTTCTTCGACTTATCATAGCCCATTACGTGTGTGTTTGCTGCATCGCATGTTGTTGTTATTCTTCAGCATCATTCATCTATGTAATTTGACGTAGATCTTGTACGAGGGTATTTCGTAAATTTATCAAATATATATGACGAGATCTTATTTCAGTTCATAATAACATTTTAAGGAAATTCAAACCTTAACTAAACCAAAGCAGAAAAAATTGCTAGTCAATATAAAATTACAGTTAGATAGCTGGTAGGATTATCAAAACGTTAAGTTTACCTAAACTTCTTAAAGGTTTATTTCAATGCAAAATCCCCACTCAAAATGATCATTGGCAGTCAATATTTGTTGAATTAAACTAATTGTACATGTAGGCATTTTCAATCAAGGATCTGAAAAATCATGACTTCCATTGCCTTAAAATTGGTAGCATCTTTGGGCTGTTCTCTTGTTGGATCCTTCAATGAAGTTTCGGACATAACGAAATTTGGACCAATTTTTGTCTTTCAAATTGGTAATGAATCGTTATATACATGCAATCAAATACATAAATATAAAATAATAGATGAATCGAAACAGAATTGGAAAAAAATATTGGAGAAGTTACAATACCAACGCCAAAAAGATAATTCTTACTGCAGGATCGAAACTCTCGATTGTCAAAGTCAAAATATAGCTTTAATGTCATAATAACAATATATAGTTGTTGATAAAGTTATTAGAAAAATAGACCTTAAAGTCACAAAGAATATAAAGTTCATAAAAGTCTATTAAAATTAAGATTAAGTTAAAATTACATTAGGAGCATAAAACGAGTTCACAAAGCAACCAAAAAGAGAAAAAAGAGAGAGAGAAAGAAAAGAAAATGCAACGCAAAAGTACATATAGAACAGATAAAGATAAACAAGACAAAATTACGTCTAATTTAAAGAGTCATTATAAAATTCTCTGAAACTGTAATATGCCTTATCAGCCAAACACTTCTTTGTTTGTCTCCTGAACCTTTATCACATTGCAGCCCTCTTAGCCGTATAGGAAGATGATTAAAAAGTTTTTACCTCCGTATATAATGGAATTTTTAAATTGTTCCGAATGCGGGATAGGCAATCAGAGAGTTCAAGTCTGGCGGGTATTGTAAAGACCATTCAAAGACAATTCGCTTCTATATTTCCTCAAGCTTAGACAGACTGTTTCCAAAATGAACAGGCAACACAATATCAACATTGCATGTCTCAAAAATAAGGGGCGGCAGGAATCACGAACCTTGGCCCAAGATAATAAATGCTGAGTTGAAAATGTACTCAGAACAAGAGCCCCCAAAACATATGCTATTTTAAAAGTGGGACTCAACTAGAGCAAAAAATGCAGCCCTGGCAATGGAGAAGTCTAAGATATTCGATATAATCCTTAAGGCATATCAACCAGATGAGATTTTATTACACACATTCAAGATGTGGTTCTCAAATTTAAGCGAGCTGTCCATTGATAAGCCCAGAAATTTGTTAAAACTGGGCGCAGCAATAGGTTAATTTTTTAGGTAAACGTTCCCCATGACACATTTGAAATTTAAAATATGGGTTTTCCCTATATTAAAATTTAATAAATTTGCGTCACACCATTTTTAATTTTTAACAGACCTGATTGCCCATTTTCATTCAATCTGTCAAGATACGAATCATGCCAAGAACGGTGGTACATCTGCGTAAATCATGAATTTTCCCACTATTGAAAGTGACAAATACGAATGAAACCACTCCAAAGGTGCTTTTCTACAACCATACACCTCCAGCTTCCACAACAGTATTCTGTGATCTACGCAATCAAATGCTTTTGACAAATCACAGAAGGCCGCTGCGGCAGCCTCACCGGCGGCGTTCAGCTGGTTGAACGGCTGTTCCGAAAAGTTAAAAATAGCGTCAGTGGTACCCAATGACTCTCGGAGACCAAACTGCTGAGCACTCAACAACTCAAGCCCACTGAAAAATGACATCATCCTCATCTTGACCAGCCTTTCTACTACCTTAGCCAAAGTAGGCAACAGTGCTATTGGCCGAAAGTTTGATGGAGTGTGGCCCCCTTGTAAAGGGGTACAACCACAGCTTTTTAAGACAGTTGGCAAAATTTCTGACAAAAATGAGGTATTTATTGCCTCAGCAAGAGCAGGCAAGGCCAGATAGATCCTCAAAGAAAGTCCATCCCAGCCTGATGCATTTTTATTTTTAATGTTTGCAAATGCGCTTTTAACTTCATCTGCAGTAGTGGGAGAAAAAAGAATGTTTATGCCACAGTAATATGTCCCAAATAGTTCCTGGGGTCGTCTCCTTATGAAATATTAATGGATACTTTGGCGGCACTATTGCAATAAAATGAATTGAGGTTATTAACATTTCAGGTAGTTAATGTAGTTGTAATAGTATTTTTACCTCTTAAGTCATTGACGATTCTCCAGGATTCCTTCGACTTGTTTTCAGAATTTTTTTAATTCTATATATTGAAAACAAGATTTCTTGGCAAGCCGATAGTGCTTCTGTACATCCGGTACTTGTTGAAATATTTTAAAAAATAAGATGAATATTTCCTTATGTAATGAAGAGAACGCATATTTTTCCCAGAAACACGCAAACCCTTTGTGTACCAATACTTTCGTTTCTTTTTTTTTATATTGACAATAGGAAAAGCCAAATTAAATTTCTTATGTACAAGTGAGTGTAATCTTTCCAATGGGCTAGTTGGTGGCTGAAACACTGCTTCAGTCTGTCTGGCTACATAACAATGGAAACTTCTAAAAATGTTTACCAGTATAGTCTACCCCTACATTAGATGCAGAAGCATTAGGTAGGAAACAAAATATAGCCTCGTGATCAGGCAACCCGGCATTAATGGTTGTGCATTGGACATATATTTTGGAAAAACAGTACGTGTAGGTTTGGCAATAATTTTTTAAGGCATTTTTGATATTTGGCTTTCGCTATTATCCGAATATTGCACTTATAATACCACTAAAATTCGTGTCAATATTACAGATAGTAACAAAAAATGTATTGCTGCAAAGCAGTTTGGATACAGAGGATTTCATTATTTCTGAATGAAATCTAAATGCCAGTAGCGTGTTTATACGTGAGTTATTTAAATTAATAAAATTTCAAAAATTATTTTAACGCATTGTTTATTTTGGATAAATGAATAATGAAAAACGGATTATTTCCTTTAATAATCTTATTTTGGCTCCTGAAATATACATTTTTGGAAAAATTCGTCACCTCACGACATAACGTTGAAAAGAAGTGAAAGGTCCCTTTTTAAGTAATCCTATCTGCCTTCTGAGTAGCCGGTAGAAATCCAGAGAAATAATTAGTGGCGCTATAGTCCCATCTAGCATACCATCAAATTCCCACATTCTTTCATCTTCCTTAATTTACTGCACATTTACTCTATCTTTGGGAATCGACTTGCTTAACGCCTTTTGAAAATTGCTTTCAACGTTTTCCATTTCAAACAGCACAACATAAAACCTTTAAATTTAGCAAAAATTATATTTTATTTAGTTCACAGTAGAAGGGGGACGGCAAATCTGAATAATTAATATTTTGAGCCATTTCATAAATAGCACATATTTTGTGCAAGGAGGCTTACCTAAATTTGCGATTTCAAGTAACTCCTTTTTAATCATCCTTTTGAAGAAAGCCATCGGATAATATCGTTTTTCAAGTTTCCTGCAGTGATAATAACGTTGTCTATAACGATAACTGACTGAGGAGCAATAAAGTCCAACATCTGCTCAAAATAACAATCAGTTTTCTTTGACCGAACTTATAGTAAACCGCCTTCCATAAAGCTATTTTTACTACCAATATTTGTGACTATTAACCAGAAGGTGCTTTAATTCCAGCTTCTATGGAAACTTGGCGCAAAGATATTCTGCCATATTTGGCCAACCCTGCATCCTCGTTTACTCAAGTTTCATCCAAATAATTGAAACTTACATTGTCTCTTTGATATTGTCTTACTTCTTTTACATCTTCTTCGCCGACAAATAATTTCATGTTTTTTTCAAATAATAAGACTATATTTTTTATATATATTTTCATATTTCAATGAAGTTTTAACATACTATACTATATTTTTCATCTCTGCTATTATCATCATTATCATCTTGCCAAGGTGTTATTCATAGTTCTGAACGTTATTCTGTAAATTTATCTCGTATTAATCTTGCTTCTCCATTAACTGATTTAAATTTCTCCCTCCAACATCAGCTAAATCAATTAAATGCGCAAAAGAACCTATATTTACATTTACTGGCTTTTGAAGTGTTCTTTCTCAATTCAAACAAAATTATTATACACAGGCACCTTTAATTAAATTATCAATCTTATCGGGATATATTGCAATTGGGAATCCAAGTATTCTGAATTTTGCAGCTAGGATTCCAAATAAAACGCTATTACTTGTCTTGCATGTGACAGGAGAATTGATTTTGTACTTTGAAGTTTTTCATAATAGAAATTCATTTTTTGGAACACTCCACAGCGTCGTTTTATTCATGTGCCAAATGTGTTCTTTCTTCTTCTTCTATTTCTGTAACATCGGCTGTTGGGTTTTGGTGTTTAAGGGCATTGTACACGTTAAGAATAATACATTTTTCATTTTTAGATAAAGCATCTTAATTAACTCTTTTCACAACAATAAAATTGGGGACGCTAGGCCATTTTCGTAACAAACTGTTTCACTTCTTACAAGAAGATAACTAAATATTGATATGTTTTTCTTAAACCATTTGGCCTCTTATATAAAAGCAGGTATGTGTGCAATAATGATTACGCGAAGCGAAAAGCAGGTACTACGCCTAGGCCATATCCGAAACAAGGTGGTAAAATTGGATCTTTCCCGGCTTCTTGAATGTTTTATAACTGTCTGATTACTTTCTCTAATTTTGAGCATAGTAGGGATAGTAAGTTATAAATTAAAAATAAAAAATTACTAACAAAATGCTTATTCTAGAAGCTAATAAAAGAAAAGAAAACTACATTAGAGGTATCTGGATACTTATTCTATAACGATAAGCAGCTAATATTGTTAGCAATTGTTGATGCTAAATATATTACAATGATTGATGTAGGCAGTTTTGGAAAAATACCTATGGAGGAGTATTTAATAAATCAAAGTTCGAACAAATGTAAAATAATGGTTTATTAGATTTGTCTGATGACAAGCCAATAAGCAATTTCGATGTTCCTTTACCATATGTATTCACTGGAAATGAAGGATTTTGTCTAGCAAAAAATGTGTTAAATCCATATCCTAGAAGGGATTTAAATATAAAAAAAAGAAACATTCCCATGAAAAACAAGCAATAGTGTTTTCATTTGGAATCCTTGCTGCAAAATTTAGGATTTTTAAATCCCCAATTGCAATAACTCCAGGTAAAATTGATAATTTAATTAAAGCTGCCTGTATATTAGATAATTTATTCGAATTGAGGAAAAATATTTGAAGAGTCAGAAAATGTAAATATAGGTGCTCTTGGGTATTTAATTGATTTACTTGATGTAGGAGGGAGAAATTTAAATCAGTCAACAAGATAAGTAAGATTAATATGAGTTAAATTTACAGATTATTATTCAGAAATAGGTAGTACACCTTGGCAATATGTGTTCAAAAACCATTTTTGAACACGTCTTCAAATCTAACGATTTAATTTTCGTACAGTTTAACATTCCACGCCACTGTCCTCGCATACCAAACAATTTAAAACCTTGGCGATATTACTAGCGCCATCTGTTGTAACCACCTTTACTCATTTGGAGCCGGCCGCGCATCCTAAACTAATCTGACCAATCATAGCGTTTCCCGCTAAACCCCGGCGACCGAGGCGACCAATCACAGCGCATCCTACAGGATAGCCAGTTCACCTAAACTAAAATTCCCTAAAATTCACATCTTTAATATTCAAATTTCATGAAAACTAATCAGCAGATTTCAACCGGATTTGTATTAAAATTCATAATATTAATTTAGACAACCGGTGTTGCTAAGCTTTTACGCAATTTCTCTATATTTATGTTATTTGCCCTTTACTGACGTAATATGAAGTAGTGGGGGTAAACTAACGCGCCAAAAGTCGACAGACGAAGCTTCTCCCGTTCGAGAAATCACTTCTTAACTGGCCCTCGTTTAAGCAAGTCGCGATACCCAAATCGCTCCTCATGGCGCACACAGCCATGGAGGTTTCTCTAATTCTCTAACACTGTACTAATCGTACCCAAGGCAAAAGGCCAAGTAAGTAATCTCAAACGTTTACAAGCCCAATCTCTGAATACTCTCTCGGCTTTATTAAAATATAAAGTCTCCCATAAGTGCTATTCCAATTCACTTAGTTTAGCATACCTACGCGAATTGCGAGGCGTGTTTTACAATAATTTCTGCGTGTAGAAAACGCATGCCACAAAGGCTTCATAATAGCCATGCCAATATGCACTAACTGCATACCAGTCAAACCACTACACTTCAGTCATTCCTATTTGCAAGAAATAGAACTACATTGTACATAGAAGCTAGATATAGGCCTAGCAAGTGTTTTGTCAAAGTGACTTCCCCCCAGTGTTAGAAGATAACCTGAACATTGAACGTTTCTCGTCAATAGTGTACATATTAGCTTATAAGTGGACTCTAAGGTAATACTAATTCTGTTATTATCGCTTGTATATTGTATTTTATTTATTCATGTCACATTCTTCAAGGTCGATATTTTGCCTTGACTGATATTGTTGATATTGTAGCACTGACTACGTATACTCACTTATTGTTTATATTTTGTATATTTATGAGCTTCTAGTTATTTTCAGGTAAAATAACTTATTAAAATATTCATATAATACTAAAGCTTTTTGTTTTATTTACAAATTGACTTTAGAACTAGCCCTATGGTAAATTTTAGTGCCTAAGAGCACTTCTCTGTTTGATTCACAAAATAAGACTGAATCAATATGATATAATATTAAGCAAAAATAAAATATGATATAGTACGTTACAACTTTATTGAAATATAAAAATGCATACAAAAAATACGGCCTTACTATTTTTAATTGTATTTTTCAATGAACTATTACAAAAGTATGACCAGAAATCCGAATTTCGGCCATTGTCGATTGCTCTTCTTACTTCTAGCCCTCCTTATGTATGACATACGTTAGTTGTCATTGGGCTCTTGTCTAATATTGATAAAAACAAAAATCATGTCCTAATTTGACTGAAATATAAATCTACATCTAAACTATCAATCGTCTTTATTTCACATTCAAAGTATGAAATATATATAAATAAAACAAATAGAGGTCAGGTGAGAAGAGATGAGAAAGATAGCACTTTAGTTAAAAGCAATAACACCGTCTATTGGTCAAAGACTTAATGAGAAAACAATAACAACGTCTATTGGTCAGAAATTTAATGAGATTAGACTATTCTCGATTATTAAGATGCGCTTATCCTTCGTTTGAGATATATTTTTCAATTGTTTATAGGTCTTTGATCACTGTTTTATAATATAGTTTTCATAAGGGTTGTGTTGTGTTTTATTTATGGTTGGCTTTGTCTCATGTGCACACAATGTTGATACTACTCTCTACCTACTTGACACATTCTACTTTGAAAATTTTCTTCCCCAGAACTTGGACAAATGTATCGTAGATTCAATTTTTACCACTGTAGATAGGCAACGCCCCAAGTCCACGCACATGTGTGCGGCAAAACACAGGTTTGGGTAGGAAATAAGGTTGCGGGTTAGGACCCCACGTACATGTGTACTGCAGGGAACTGGTTTAGGTGGGAAGCAAAGTCTGCCGAACTGATGGTTCTCTAGCGTATTTATATTATAAAATGTGCTGATCGTTTAAGGTTTATAATCGCTTGCGTTGATTGCTTGCGTTGTTTATAATTTGTCTGTAATGTTTACATAATATTTTCCAGGTTCAAGTTCAAACTTAGGACAGGGTGATATTTACTTAGTAGTTTATGCATTTTAGTAGTTCACAATAAGATAGATTTTTATATGAATAAGAACAAAGATTTTTTGAGTTTCTGAACGATTGAAAAAGCATCTTACAAAATCCAGATTTTTAAATGCTTTGCCTGTAAAGTTCCAAAATATTTAAGAAGCAGCAATTTTTTTGTTGCATTTGGAAGAGTTGTTGAATCATTTGTGTGTTCGTATGATACGTTCATTTATAATAAACTAGCGCTTTTAATATTATAGGTTTCTTTCAAACCACCCCAATTCAGATATCTTTTTGCAAAACTTTATTCTCATCATCATGATTTTTATAGCACGATTGTAGTACATTTGACCCATAATATAAATGTGTTTTAAGTCATATTTTGAAAATCACGTGCTGAATAGATTTACTAGATAGTGTCTTATTAGTGTTAAAGAATAACCCCACGCAACTTAAATACAAGGCAGATCTCTCGGAGAATAATACAACGCATTACCGGTGCAATTCAACATCATTACCCTGTGATTTCGCACGAGATCGCTCATTATGTCACAATTGCGGTCATTAGACGCATTTAGCACTTACACGTAGTCCTTTACATGATGCACATCCGCCTTAAATGACGTATTTATGCGAAATTGCAGTTGTGGACGCGTTCGCCTGTAAGGCTTAAGGGGAGACGACAATAAGCGATGAGAACAGAAACGTGTCTTTAATAAATCTGAAGAAGCATTATATTTTTTCTTGTATACAGGGTGTGCCAGAATTTGCGGCCAATCACTGGGATTCATATAGATGAAGTGAAAATATCATCATAAATTTATATAGAGTTTTTTTCTACTACGGAGATATGGGCGCACAAATGTCGTTACGGTTTTCTTTAATAAATTTTAAAGTCCTTTGCACAATATTTTTTAAATGTGATGGATATTTATGAGACTCAAATTATTTAAGTGCTTCCGCACCGCACGGCTAAAATAAGGTAAAGCACCATCATCATATGCATATAGGTCATTAAATATGTATTCCATTTTTATATGATTGGTAAGGGTATAGCAGGCTTAACGTTTAAATTTGATTTTCTCAAAAATGGTTTATTTTAGCGATATTGAAAATACGACCTTACTTGTCACTAAATATATTATTGTTGTGATTTTAAAATGAGCTTCTGTATAGTTTTTTAAACGCAAAGGCATTTTTCACTATTTTCTTTAATAAATGCTGTAAAAATAGTTAAACAATTTATTTGTACCGTATTCTTGGGACCCTCCGAACAAAGGGCGGTCACCAGCAGATCTACCTGACAAGACTGACAGGAGTGACAGAGTTTTCATTGAATTATTATTATTAATTTCTCTCTGATTAATCCTATTGTAATTTTGAAAAATAAAACGTTAATTTTAATATAATCAGTGCATCAGTCCATTACACGCTACATGGTCCTTATCAAACCGGATGATACAAGTCCTGGTATCGAAAATACGAAGAAATCAGACGAGAAAGGCCAATCCCCGCTGCGTTAGGCAGCTTTGATCCCGCTCCCGCCAGAGACAGTGGAGAGCCGAAATACGTAGAAAAGCGATTCGGAATTTCGGAACCATCAAAGTTCTGCGACAGCCGACGAGCAAAGAGAATTTGTGCGGTGAGTTCCTTCCGATTACATAATCCTTTTACCTTAGTACGATTTGATACGTTCGACTATTATTGTATGCGATAGATACGTTGTTGGGGTCTTGTGACATATAGGTATCTACGATTTCGCGATTTTTTTTCTTTTCATTCGAAAGGGGGTGTCCTATAGAGTAGATTAAGCCAAAAAAATCGGAGGATCCGCCACATTTGAGCCGAAAAAATGGCCCCAAAGTTCGAGTTTTGACACAAATTTTCAGCACCACTTCGCAAAAGCACTAGAAATATAGACAATACACACCTGAAAATCAATTCTCGGGTGAAAATATTAACCAGGAGAAACTTGCGTAGAACGAGAGGCTTCCGTTTTCTCCCGGTCCTAATTTAAGGCCGCCCATAGCCCCATGAAACAAAATAAAAGTTTATTTATAAGCTAAGCATCCTCATCCTCCTTTTACCTTTTACTGTCAAATGCCACAAGTCACAATGGAAACAGATATGAACAAGGCACACTGTTGCCAGACGTTTGAGACTGAAAAGATATGGGATCAACTGGAGTTAGTTTAGGTTAGCTTTGGTTAGTTTGGGTTAGTTTCGTCTCGTTTAAGCCACTACGCACTTGCATGAGGCAAGCCTAGCTTGTTTTGGTTAGTTTGGGTTAGCTTTGGTTAGTTTGGGTTTCGTTTCGTTTAAGCCACTACGCATTTACGTTACGATTTGCGTTAAACGAGACGAAACCCAAACTAACCAAAGCTAACCCAAACTAACCAAAGCTAACCCAAACTAACCGAAAGTGTTTCGCCTAAGCTTGCGTGAAGAAAGGCTTGCGCCGTACTGGCTTAAACGAGACGAAACTAAGTTAGTTTCGGTTAGCTTTAGTTAGTTTAGGTTAGTTTCGTCTCGTTTAAGCTACTACGCACTTGAGTGAAGAAAGGCTTGGATATTTTCATTCAAAACATATTACAACATTAATAACGTGTGGCGATCATTGCTGAACGGGGCTCAACAAAAGGAAAAGTGCCAAAAATCGGCTCAACTTTTGGCAACACTGTGCCAGGCCTTTAGCGTCGATTATTGAAATTTCATTATTTCCACATTCAATATCCTTATTCACTTTCCACCTGGGCAAGTAGTAGAGGCACTTTATCCGTTCTACGTCAATTAACCTCAAAACTCGAACTTTGGGGGCTTTTTTTCGGCTGAAATGTGGAGGATCCTCCGATTTTTTTGGCTTAAACTACTCTATAGCACACCCCCTTTCTAGTGAAACAAAAATAAATCGCGAAATCGCAGATACCTATATGTCACAAGACCCACGTTGTTGAGATTTTAGTTTCATTATTTTCATAATACATTCGATTTACATTTTCATAGATTTATTTATTTAGATTCTTTGTTTTGATCATTGTAAAAATGGGAAATGATTCATTCAGAAAGCGACAAGGTCAAGGCCTTAATAAAGAAACGTAGTTCTCTTAAAGCAAAGTTAACAATTTTCGAAAAATATATTAATTCTATTGAAAGCTTGCAAAGCTCGACTGAAAAGTTAGAACGTTCAACAGTGATTCAGCTTGAACAGCGAATAAGCGATACCGAAACATTGCTCATAAATTTTGACGAGATCCAAATCGAAATAGAAAGCGAGTTAGACGATTTTAAGGGCCAATTACATGAACGCGAAGAATTTAATAACAGATTTTATTCTATTTTGTCAAAAGCAAAGGGATTATTCGAAAAATTTAATATTTCCTCAGATGGAAGTGTACATTCTAATCAATTAAGTTCAACTTAACACTCTCATGCAAACCCTACAGTTGGAGTAATACTTCCAGAAATCAAACTGCCGAACTTCGATGGCTCTTTTCAAACATGGTTAGATTTCCGCGAAATATTTGTATCTCTTATACACGATAATTCCAATATTAACGAAATCCAGAAATTTCACTATCTACGTGCTTCTTTGATTGGGTCTGCGCAGCAGGTACTTCAATCAATAGAGTTTTGAGCATCTAATTATGTAATTGCTTGGAACTTGTAAACTCGATAAAAACACGTCTCGCGAGTGGGAACGATTGAGAGCGAAACAGTGAAATTCTTGTACTCTAGATTATTTTAATAATTTTCAATTGGAAATTTTTGAAATGAGTATGAACAATAATCAGAAAGAAATTCAAGGTAATAACCGCGATCATTTCAATGCAAATAGAAATAGTAAACGTGGCTTTTCAAGAAGTTTGTTTGGAAATGAACAAGAAATTAAATCTAGCGTAGATAGTCATTTCAAATATCTCTGTTTGTTATGCAAACAAAGTCATATGTTATTCCATTGTCCCGATTTTTTAAAGATAGCCGTACACGACAGGATCGCTAAAGTAGAGAAATTACTGTTTACGTCGAAATCATGCAACGAAAGATTGCTCGTGGTCTGGATGTAAACTTTGTGGAGTAAAACATAATACGGTTTTACACCCAATGCGAGATACGAAAACCGCCTTTGGTATTACTCACGAAGATGAAACTGCGTTGCCGGAAATTCGAAACAACAGTCAAAATACCAGTTGTCATTTAGCTATAGCACAAAATGCAATTCTATTCACAGCTAGAGTTAATATTCCAGATTCGGCAAGTAAGTTTATAAGCGCGCGTGCGCCACTCGACTGCGGTTCACAACCAGTTTCATGACATCTGAGCTTTGTCGCAAGTTGCAATTACCTAAATCCAAAACAATTTTAACTATATCTGGAATCAACAATAAAATATCGCATGAGAGTTACAAATGTTGTTTAAAGATTCATTCTGCAGTGAATTCATATAAATTTGATCTTTCTATTTTTGTGCTCGATACAATCACGAATAGTTTACTAGACGTTTTTATTGAACGAAAAATGTTGAACATTCCTGCTAATGTCCAATTGGCCGATCCTGAATTCGAGAAAAATCGAAAGATCGATTTACTTGTCGGAGCCGATGCCTTCTGGAACATTCTACAAGCTGGAAAAATTAATTTAGGTAAGACAGGTCCAATTTTGCAAAATACTAGTCTAGGTTGGGTCATAGCCGGTCCGTTCTCTTCCATCAATTTTAGTACCGTATGTCATTTCAGTAAAAACCTTGACTTGCAAGAGCAGTTGGATAAATTTTGGACAGTTGAGGAAATTCCTGACAAAAAATTATTATCTGTTGAGGAAACGTTATGCGAAAAGCACTTTGTAGAAAATTTAAAAATATCTCCCGATGGTAGATACATAGTTTCTCTTCCTTTAAACGAGTCTCCTAATAAGCTCGGTTCTTCATGCGAAACGGCAATTAAACGATTTTCTAGTCTTGAGAAGAGACTTCAATCCAATGGAACTTTTCGTATACGTTAACTTTATGGAAGAGTACGAAAACCTCGGTCACATGACTGACATTACGAATGAAGCGTACGCTGCGACTAAACCCGAATATTATCTACCTCACCACGGAGTTTTGCGAGAATCCAGTTCAACCACCAATTTACCCGTAGTCTTTAACGCTTCTTCCCCGACTTCGTCCGGCATATCTTTAAATAATTTACAAATGACTGGGCCTACGATCCAGTCCGATTTACTATCTATTATTCTACGATTTCGAATGCGATCTATTGTCATATGAGCTGACATTAAGATGATGTACCGGCAAGTACTTATAAACCCAGAACAACGTAGTTTGCAGAAAAAAGTATGGCGTGCAAATCCGAATGAGCCTGTAAAAACGTATCAACTGAACACTGTTACATATGGCACCACTGCAGCCCCATTTCTAGCTATTCGATGTTTACATGAATTGGCATCCGAGTGTGAAATTGAACATCCGAAAATTGCTAGAATTATACGAGAAGATATGTATGTGGACGATCTTCTTACAACCGTTGAGACTCGCCCGAAGAAGCAAAAGACGTATGTAACACCATTTTTAGCTTACTTCAAAAGCGAGGATTTTTCCTCCGAAAATGGAAGTCAAACGATTCATCAGTACTAGATGACGTAGATCCCGATAACGCAGGAAATTGTGTCGAATTTTCTACCGAAGGAGAGAATTGCGATAAAATATTAGGTCTCTCGTGGTTAGGCAATACCGATTTTCTGGTTTTCAAAATTGTAGTTCCCGAAAGACATCAAATCACTAAACGAGTCATCCTTTCACAAATAGCTACGATTTTTGATCCTTTGGGATTGATTAGTCCGTGCATAATTATCGCAAAAATATTATTACAATAGCAGTTTCAATCATCTCCTGATGATGCTAACATGGTTAGCGAAACGCGCGTCGAGTGCAAATATTCTGTTTCGGTATTGTGGATAAAACTCTGTTTTAGTACAATAGCTATGGTTAGAAAAGCTGGAATGGGATCAAGTTTTACCAATTAACCTCATAGATTCGTGGTTAGATTTTACACAGAAATTAAACGTATTAAATTCAATAAAAATTCAACGAAGAGTACTTTGTAACAATCGCACGGTTATTCATTTACATGGGTTTGCCGATGCCTCTGAGAATGGCTATGGGGCTTGTATATACGCAGTTTCTTCAAATAGCCAAAGGGAGCGCGAGTCTCATTTGCTATGATCCAAGTCAGAGGTAGCTCCTTTAAAGCCATTAACAATGCTTAAACTTGAATTGTGCGCTGCATAATTATTTTCTCGACTTTTATCCAATATATCAAATATTCTTGAGGTTAAATTACATCGCGTTTTCTGTTGGTCCGATTCAACGATAGTTCTAGGATGGTTACGTACTCAACCAAATTTATTAAAACCGTTTGTCAAAAATCCCGAATCTTATTCGTGGAGGCATGTTCCCACGAAGCAGAATCCCGCCGATCTCGTTTCTCATGACACAAGACCAAACGACATATTAAAATCCGAATTTTGGTGGTTCGGTCAGTCCTGGTTAATCCAGGACTAGAAGGATTGGCCAGTAAACCCCATTTTGGTTGACGAGCTGCCAGAAATACGCAAAGTTTCAATGGTGGCTTCTACTCCGATAATTGATTTTCCATTCGAGAGATTCACCAAAGTTGTTCATTTAAAGCGAACTGTGGCTTACATTCTCAGATTTCATGACAATGCTAAAGCGACTAAGGGATTACGCAATTTCAGTTTCTTAACAGCTGCATTAGAACTAAATGAAAGTTTTCATAAAATATTGAAAATGGCTCAAGTGCAATCTTTTCCAGAATAAATTGCGGTATTATCCATGAAGCGTAATTTACCATCTAATAGTAGAATTTTGAATCTAAACCCCTTTGTGGATGAAAAGGGTTTGTTACGCGTTGGCGGTCGATTGTCCAATTCTGATTACGCGTTTTCCAAGAAATATCCTATTCTATTATCGCCTCATCATCATCTCACGAAATTAACCTTACAACAGGAGCACGAGAGACTCCTACACGCGGGTCCTCAGCTGCTGTTATCACACGTTCGCGATAACTTTGGCCCAATTCTGGTCGTACCTTAGCCCGAAAAATAGTGCGAGAATGCGTACGGTGTTCCAGGTACGATTCATGCAAGGTTCAACCTATAATGGGCGACTTACCTGCGGCACGGGTTCAATCAGCGTTGCCTTTTACCAAAGTTGGTGTAGATTCCACCGGTCCCTTCGCTGTGAAAGATCGACGCGGTAGGGGATGCAAAATAATCAAATGTTGGGTGGCTATATTTATTTGTTTTAGCACCCGAGCCATGCATTTAGAGTTAGTTATTTCTCTAAGCGCAGAAGATTTTTTGCAAGCTTTTAGTTCATTTGTCAGTCGACGGGGTAGACCTATTGAAGTGTTTTCTGACAACGGCACCAATTTTGTTAAGGCTAACAAGGATCTTCGCTTGATTGGTGAATTTTTACAACAAAATCAGGCAAAGATTTCAGAACCAATAAATAATGAAGGCATTTCCTGGCATTTTATTCCCACAAACTCTCCTTATTTTGGAGGAATCTGGGAAGCCGGTGTAAAAAGCTTTAAATTCCATTTGAGGAGAGTTTTGGTATCATATACTTTGTTCTTTTTTGATTTTAATACTCTACTCGTGCGTATCGAAGCGGTACTTAACGCCCGACCGATTTGTCTGCTCAGTTCCAATCCCGATGACCTATCTTCTTTAACACCTGCACATTTTCTCATGGGCAGAACACCTACCATCGTCCTGGAACCTTCAATTGTTCACATAGGAGAGAACCGTCTGTTACAGCTTCAACTTGTCCAAAAGGTTCATGAACAATTCTGGAATCGTTGGCACCACGAGTATATAAGTGAACTGCAACAACGACAAAAATGGAAACAAACCAGTGACAGCCTCAAAGTTGGACAGCTCGTTTTAGTCAAGGACAATAACATCCCTCCCATGAAATGGCGTTTAGGAAGAGTGCTGAACCTCATCCAGGGTAAAGACGGCGTTAGCAGAGTGACCCCCGTCAAAACAATGGATGAAACAATTTCCAGAGCAGTTGTTCGTCTCTGTCCTTTGCCTGTTGAAAGCTAAACCCTTTCAAGGCCGGGGGCATGTTCCGTATCCTTGGGACCCCCCAAACGAAGGGCGGTCACCAGCAGATTCACCTGACAGGAGTGACAGAGTTTTCATTGAATTATTATTATTAATTTCTCTCTGATTAATCCTATTGTAATTTTGAAAAATAAAACGTTAATTTTAAAGTAATCAGTGCATCAGTCCACTACATGCTACAGTATTAATGGTCTGGTCCATATAAAATTACCTATTTATTAATGAATAAACAACAGTAATTTGCACATATGAGACTTCCGGTCTTTAAGAAAAAATGCAACTATAACATGGCTAATATATCGTTGCAAAGCAGATTATCACAATTAACAACAATTATTTGATATATATTCCTAAAAGCCGGCTTATTTACTAGGTTTGTGCAAAGCAAGACCATTAATTAGGATAATCATGTCAACGCTTGCAGTACATACGATTATGGTGATGCTATTTAAAGCATTTATCATGATCTCAAAACGTTAAAAGAGAGTTTCTATTTATCTCAGACCGATAAGCATTCGTTTTGTATTATGTGCAAGGGTTGCATACGTCTGTTTAGACTTGAGTGTCACCTACCAAATTTCAATTTGCATTTAGGAAGAATCACCGTTTTGACAGCTTTGATCAACATCACTGAAACTATTATCAAATCATTTATTCCCATAGACATAATTTGCAATGTATTGGAATTGTCAATTTATAGATGCAAGGAATTACAAGTATTAAGTTAAAGAATCACCACCATAGCTTAACCAGTTAACAAATGGATTCATAATATTCATGCAATTAATAGAAGAGAGTTAAAGCAAGTCTAGTTTTTAGTTTTTTCGCAAGGAGTTTGGTTGATGGGATGTTTTTCAGGTCACTTGGTAGTTTGTTGGACACTTTTATAGGGACCACCTCCGGACCCTCCTGATCTCGGGCAATTCTTGCATTAGGAATGTACAAAATTTCAGAAGTTGACATCCCCATCTAATAAATTTTTCTCTGTTTTTATAAGATTTTTATAAGATGCACACTGAGTGAAGATTAGAGATTTGACGACAGGAGAAATAGAGTGGGAATCTAAACATGGTTCTGTAGAATAACAAGCTTTTCTATAGGACTGGATCCTTACCACTCTGAGTAGAGCTGGATTTATAATTCTAGGCTACGCAGATGACCTAGTAGTAATAATAAAGGGCAAACATGAAGGCATAATTTCAAACAGCATGCAAAATGCCCTAAACATCATCAAGAATTGGAGTGAAGTGGAAGAACTTTCCCTATATCCTAGGAAAACCGTTCTTGTCCCGTTTACAAAAAGAAGCTAGAAATGAGAGCGGCTATTCTACACCGAACTCAGTTAACTTTTTCCATCGAGGTACAATATTTAGGGGTTATACTGGACCGTAAACTTACCCGGAACGAGCATCTAGAGAACACCATCTCTAAAACCACAGCAGCAATCTGGACATGCCGCAAATTAGTTGGCAAGACATGGGGCCTAAAACCAAAAATGATATTGTCAAGGAGGATTTTGGGCGCTTCCCAGATGCGTACTACTGAGTGGGATTACTGGCGGCGTTCCTCCTTGAGCTGGGGTTGTATATCAGATGGAATAACGACTCGCTTAATTCGAAACAAACTGTACGTATATTGGTCTTCAGATACAGAAAGGAATGCACTTAGAATGACGACTATGTTTGAATACAATTTACTAGAATAGCGTAGAACGCATGACCATTCGATGAGGACTGACTGGACTCGACCTATTCGGTTCCCTTGAGTTTACTTTTAGTTTAAATTGTTATGAGCGTTATAATTCGTTTTAGTTATATTGGTATGCTTTAATTAGGTTTCACTTTTATCTATGGTTCACTTTACTTTTTACTTTAAGTTTTACGTTACTTTTACACTTTACTTTTACACTGACGTCACTATATAGGAGGTTCGATCTTGATTCCCAGAGAAGCGTTTGGCCTTAATTAAAAGGGAACTACCTAACCAGAAAGTCAAGATCGGGGGGTTGACCTTGGTACCAGAAAAGCGTTTGGCCTTAATTAAAAGGGAACTACTTAACCAGATAGTCAAGGTCGGAAGGTTTGATCCTGGTCACCAGAAAAGCGTTTGGCCTTAATTAAAAGGGAACTACTT
>MU183813.1:0-38204 GCA_016904865.1 Pissodes strobi
GCTTGTAATATTTTGTAGAAGGAAACGATGATCAAGCAAAATCAACTGGGCGCATTAAATATAATTCCCAAGGGGAATAAAAAAAAATTGGCGGACAGTATGACTTTTTACATACTTAAGAAGCAAACGAGTCAACCTCCTGGTAACCAATGGCTTATTTTTAACCCCCAATCCAAACTGGCAACAAGTTAATTCCAGAAGTTGGTACAAGAACACTCAGGGCCGCTGAGGGCCGCGTCGGGCCTTGGTATGGTATAGAGAAACATGACGAGCCCCCTAAGTGGCGTTGGCGTAAAATAATTCGCCGCAGCAAAAACTGTTTGGGGTTCAAGATCAAATCATTTAAAATAATGAATTTATACGGCATTGCCCAAAACATATTTGATTTAAAAACATTTTTTATTAGCACTGGATTTTAAATATACGGGTCGTGTCTACTAGTTGTGCTCATACTCATGCTATTGAAAAATAAATGATGAAGAAATATGTATCGATCATACACTCATATAATTTTTAAGAGTAAGCTGAGATAATACTGTTAATAGAGTTTAATCACAATACAAAATTTCAATTCTAATTGGGAATTAATTGTCCACATCATATCGACATGCTGTTTACAGGGTAAAAGACATAGTCACGACTGGTAAAAAAAACTTTTTTAAGTCCTTTTTTTTGCTATTTATTAAAAACAGTTTAACAAAACAAACTAACCCAAACTAATTAAATCTAGAAAACTGAACTATGACCAATCTTGGACTACGACTACTACAAACTACTAGTCGTATTAATTATAACACGTAGAAATTATTTTATGGGAGCTTTATGACATTTTGCAGAGGCAAAAATTTAAATAATTTTAGAAAAGTCGCAGTTTCTAGCCAATCTGGACTCAACTGGTAATATGCCAAGAGCACTCAACCGTTCCTGAACCAACCAGATCTTAAAATATTTTTTTTCTTCAAACGTCAGTAAATCCGTCATTACTCGACTGTGTAGGCGGCCGTGAAGTTTCGTTTTTCCTCCGCCGGAGATTTACTTTTCACTTTTCCGCCGGCGGAGGTAAAAGTGTTGTCATAGCAACATAGATACAATACAAGCAGACAACAAAATAAGCGTCAACAACTCTAGATTTCTTAAACTACAATTTGTATTTATTACTCAATTTGTGACTGCATTTCTAAAAATCACTAATTTAGGAACAAATTGGTTATTATTTAATCGAACTTACTCAATAACTACTTATCAATACGGAATTAAAACGCAATCGGAGACGCCATCTTAAAAAAATAATTATTGTTGACAGTGTCCACTGACAGCTTTATGTTACATTATATTGACCGACACCGGTCTAAGCAAGGCCACCTACGACCGTGGTCTAAGCCGCCTTGCGAACCCATTTATCTTTAATAATAATTAGATATTATTACTATTAAAAGGAGATGTTTTTGCATTAATTTGTCGACATTTGAAGAAAAAACAGCATATTTTATTTGGAGGAAAAGTTACTTTTCATGGCTTGCTCTCTATTACCAGCCTCACTCCGTTCGGCTGTTAAGCACGAGCGCGCCATGAAAAGTATCACTTTTCCTCCATATAAAATAATATACTATTATTCTAGAGAGGTGATTAAAAGATCAATCTGCTTGGGCTACGGTTACACGGAAAGTACAAAAAAAGTCTTAATGCTATAACTATATTTGGAAATTTGTAAATTTCGTTTAAAAGTTAAAATGGGGTATCGTCAGTGTCCTGAAAATTTGCAGAAAAGAAACTTCTAAGATGATTTATCTCTTCTTTGAATTGAGATTTGATATCTGCGTTGTAATGATTTTGAAGACAATTGACCCGCTCTTCAATTTCTATATCTTCTAAACTTAAAAATTTCCATAACATGCTAAATATGCTCACATATTTTTTATCTGCTTCAAATCTTAGGGACTTATTTAAAATAATTGCCATTATTTAGACCAAAATTTTACTTATTTCTTATTTGGGATTACTTATGCATAATAATTAACGTTGTTTTGTCACATTAATTGGAACAATGAATTGTGAATTAATACCCACATTAATTTGTATGATTACATTATAATTATTTGTAAAAAATAATACGTTGCGTGGGCCGGGCTCCCCGTTAGCCCGCGTTCCGATAATTTGTTCCGCCTTCAACGCCCTCTCGTCAACCCTGAAAACGAGAACACTCCAGTTGGGCAAAAGTTGGTCTCGTCCTGGGTTAAATCAGAGGCATTATTATTTGGAATTGGTGTTAAAAATCTCAAAATAACAAATCACTTTGCAAAAGCGATCGACGGCCGTTTAAAATTCTGCCAAAAAGGAATTGGTGAGCAGCAATTGATTAAAATTACAGGACATGGAAATAGCCACTCAATAAAACCATATCTGCAAATAAATTCAGGTCACCATCAAGAAATAATTGAGGCAAGGAGGTCTGATTCAACTCCCATAAAGTCAAGTTAAGAACCTCTAAAGCACGAACAAGCCGATGCTTCCAATCAACCTGCTCTAATATACAATAATAGCGTTTCTCACATGAACAATAATAATAAAATTGCAATAGTCGAAATAATGAAAACAACGTAAATAAAGCTGCTTCTATTTATTATTTTTTAACAAAAAATTGCTTATATAACATAGCTTTTTAAACAAGGAATAATTAAATTTCTCTATTATACGACCTATACAATTTCTACTAATTGTATTTACATGTAAATACAATTACATGTAAATACAGTTTTAGGTGTTAGTATAATAAAGTTTTTCATTTTACGTAATTTTGGATTAGAACATTTGCTAGAAAGTTATTCTAATTTTTCTATCTACTAAATGCATTGTGATGTCATAATAGTAAATTAAATTTGAGAGCTATAATTTTTTTTATCGATTGTAGTACAAAAAAAAGTGTTCCAATATTTAACATAGCTCCTTATTTCATTATAATAGGTATAATTTGCTTTGTGACAATTATTGGTAGAAAATTATAATTTTATTGGCTTTTCATATATAAATAGATTTAGTTTGCTCGGCAGTTTCGGTTTTCTTCCAGTAGCAATAATGATGATATCTACTTACTGTAATTACACGGAAATGCCATTTTAAGACATCATAGTTCTTTAATTTTACATAAACTCTTAAGTTACTACAAGTGGTAGAAAATAGTGTTTTTTAGGTTACATTTAATTTTTTTATAGGCCGTACACTTCATATGGCGCGCGGCGCGGCGCGGCGTGCCTAATCAGCGGCAGAAAATTATCATTTTATAGGTTTTCATATAGGCAGATTTAGTTTGCTCTTCAGTTTGGGTTAGCTTTGGAAAATCGCAGTTGCCACTTCAAGAATGTAAGTTTCTAAATTATTCAAAATTAAAACTATTAAATGGACAGACGGTAATAAAATGGTATATATTTTAACAGACATGGATATTTAATGGAAAAATGTTCGATTCCAAGTCCAGTCATCAAATGAATATCAATTCTCAAAGAAGACTGCATATCACTCGACGACATATGAAATGTAAATATGTTCTATATTGTTGTGGAGGACTCATTCTTACCCTGGAATTGATTGCCTTTGGCTCCACAAATGATTGAATTTGGTTTGAATTGTTATAGAGCCACTTCGGCCCAGGCTCAAGGATGTAAACTGCACAAGTGCAAGTTTATATAGGACATATGAAATGATAAATAATAAAAACAAAACGGAAGCCATGAAGATTCTAAAATCATTTAAGTGAAAGCAATCGAATTTTTGACATATTTCCGACCTGCTACCTCCATCTAGTCTTCAATTTCAATATAATTTTCGATCTTTAAATTTTAATGGAACTCCATATTTCTATGGTCTTCTGATGTTAGTTACAAGTGTTGAAAAGGTTTTCTCGATCGTTACGAATATATTTGATGACCGTCAAGTCAAACTGAGCGTGACAAAATGTTTGATGGCTCTAAAAAGTAGTATTCAGTTTAACTTGGAGTTAGCTGCGGAGCTGCAACTAATGCAATTAATATTTCACTTCACGCATCGCCCTCCGATTGCTTCGCTCGCCATGAGGGCGCAACCAACAAAAAATAACCAAAGGCATGCCCAAAATGAAGAAAAATTTTAGAAACATAACTTAAAAAAAAGAGAAAAAACACCGACAAGAATCGAACCTGTGTCGCCGTTTCACAAGCCCAGCATGTATCCACTGAACCACCGGAGCACTTGGAAGCAATTGATTGCAACGTAAAGACATGGGTAAACTGCGTGATCAATAGATGCAGCTCCGTGGCTATCTGTAAATTTCAGTTCAGCACTTGTCCCTGCACACCAACACTGTGTGACGTGATATTTGTCGTCAAGAAGACAGGAACAAATTGTAATATTATTCAAGGTGTTTCAAAACTTACTACAAATATTTTGAGGGCATGTATATATGGGCCCAAATAATATTTTTCTTTCTATAAACACATGTCTTAAATGCAGCCCTACGAGCTTCAACCCTCGTAAATTGCGCGAAAAAATTTGATTATTTTGAACTGTAACTAAAGGTGTCAACAAAATTGCAAGTTTCTGTTGCTTAATTTGCCCTATTGATTTTTTGTCTCAAAATAGCCTAAACCTAATTTTAAGCGGAAATTTAGGTTGTCTACACTTGATACTAATTTGATTACATATTTTTATTGAACATTAAATATAACAAATTAAATAATTATCTTTCATTCACCAGCAATTATTTGCTTAAAAGCTGTTCTATCAAAAAAATGCAACAACCAAAGTTTTCAATTATTGCATGTATGAATAAATAATATTGTTTAATTCTCAAATTTTCCTTCCCAAACATAAAATTTCTGTCATCAAATGTGTAGATCTCTCAATTTCTCCCAAAATTAGGTTTACGCCATTTCGCCATTTTAAAAAAAATATTAGTACAGAGGTTTGCAAATTTTTAGGAGACTTTTTGCATAAAACTGTAGTCACAGAGCAAAATACTCGATTTTTTCACCCAACTTTGTGGCTATAGCTCGAAAGGGTGTATTTTCAGAACAAATATTTATAAAAATGTATGATTAGAACCTAAAAAATCCGCCCTAAAAATCTTTGCTGTGAATTTTAACACACCCTGTATTATGTAAGCAGTGCTATATTAAATAATATATGCCCTTTTTAAGGTAATGAGAGTGAATCTAAATACTTATCGGCGACCTATTTGAATAATTGATGAAGTGGATCACTCCATGGTAGAATATTTTGATCAGGCAATCATGTTTGCCTTATTAGATATGGATCTGATACACTAATGCATTTGAAAACTTCTGACATGCAGCTCTTTTTGATCAAATAATTTTGATAATGATGCTAATCGCTAAAGATATCGATGCGCGATTTGCACAATATAAAAGAGACTTTAATTCTGAACAGGCCAGATTGATCACATTTTTGGTATGCATCTTACTATCTATAGGACGTAAGAGCGACGTTTATGTTTTTAACAATAACGTCTAAGAACCCGGTTACAAAAAAAAATTAAATAGCACTCCTCTGAACGATATCTGGTAAACCATCAAGTTTAGTAAAATTGTGTCAGGGAGGATCAAGCATTGTTGCCTGAGATTTTGGAACTCTTTTTGATTTTTGAGATACTGACGGTTAAAAAACGCGATTTTCACAAATTTTAATACCTGTAGAATTCAAACTGCTCAAAATAGATCAAAACTGATTCATTTTTGCAACTCTTAAAAGCTATTGCATTATATTATCTTAAAAGGTACCAGAGGATAATTCCATCACTGGTACTATCTGCAATTGGTACCATGTGATAGCTGTTTAGAAGTTTAGGTTGGAAAGTGCAGTCAGTTTTGGTCCATTCTGATTCGTTAGAATCCTACAGGCACTAAAATTGATGAAGATATTGTTTTTCGCAGGCCAATATCTCAAAGAAAGGAAGACATATGATGATTTATATCAAATGTCTATAGAGTTTTAAGTGGAATTAATAAAATCTCAATTTCCATTAGCCAATTCTTCGATAACAATTCCATTTAGGTTTAGGATGCATATATAAAATTTTTGGTAGTATTATAAAATTGGATTATTTATAGGTTATGTCATTTAAAAAAACCTAGTTTGTTGTGTCACGCTTCTTCGGACCACTCGGTATATTTTTAAATATTTGAATTTGATATTTTGATCACATTGCTTTTATTTAAATCTGTTTTTCTTTCTATTATAGAAATTGAGATTTCTTGCTTCCACACACTAATAGGCCATCCATCATGATGTCTAAACATTACACTAACCCAAACAAAGTAATCTTCATATTCCTTATGAGTTATATATTTTTAAGAAATATTCGGAAAATATGGGAGACAGATGCTGTTTTGCAACTGAAACTAACAAAAACTAACCCAAACTAACTAAAGTAACGAAAAATAATCCAAACTAGCCAATAGTGAGCTATAAAGTGAAAAAAATAGAAATATCTTCTATAATGAAAATAAAATGCAGGAACAAAGTGTCAATACAGTATTTCTGGTAGCTCGCACAGATAATCTATTAGTTTTAAGTGATTAATTTAAATAATTTCAAATGATTTCAGCTAAATGAATGTTGAGTATACAAAAAATGTATTTCCCAATTTTTTGAATACCTCTTCGTTTTGATTTTTCTTAAACCCTGCCAATTTTAGGTTTTGTATTAGTAGACTTTAATGTATTGTGTAAAAGCAGATTCTGATAGATGATTATTGCACCCTAAGTCGATCTCTTTTGCAATTAATACATTTTCAATTCTTTCGTTTCATGGTGACCAGTGGCGTACCCTAAAAGGCAGTTGATGGATTTTCTTAATTTATTTTTATTGCTATTGTTTTGCTGAAAAAAGGTTAAATAAATTTTTTAAAATTTTTTAGTAGGTTACTATGATATTTTACTTAAGTACTTTATACCAACAAAATGCAACGATCTGTTGTCTACTGGCAAAACTTTTATTTTTATCTACCTGGGCAAAACTAACATCATGGTCTGATAGCGGCAAACTTTTGATAGACTGAAGTAAACAAGTGTTACTAAGTTTCAAATAAAAAAAAAATAAGTAGGTATTTTTAATAAAAAAGCGTATCAATGTATTTCAGATATCAAAAAAAGAGTGGCTGAAAATACTCTTCTTAACACGCAAAAGTCAAAGAACTCTATTTGGGAGCAGCTCTCTCACTTTTTCTGAAGGCGTGACGTTATAAGCTTGAGAAATGTACTTCCGTTGTACAGCTTGCAAAAGCGCTCGAGGATCATGCGTTAAGCATGACGAAGAGCAATGATGAATACTGCAAAGAATCACAATAAAGTAATATACCCACTTTTTTGAAAAAAAGTTAATCTTCCCCTAAAAATTCGCTTAGTCTGCTTGAATTGTCCAGCAGTTTATATCACATTGAATTTTACATGAAGAAAAATTTCATGCACTCAATTTGCCGATCATAGATGGTAAAATAATCTTTCATGTATTATGCTTATTAACTTAGGACTCGCTACTAGGGGGCGCTACTGTGAGTTACATCTATCATGCTTATCTGCAACATCCTAGTTGCAAACCCTCTCATTGCGAGTGAAGAGGACAAATTTTACGCGGAATAGTAATGATATATGTACTTACATGAAGTCACAGATAAAATCTCAAGAGGGAAATAATGAAACATGGCTTACACGCTGAATTTAAATTTAGGTGATTTTAACAAAAACTTTCTAATAAACGCACAACATCTAGATAGTTTAAAGAAACATTTCGTAAAAGTATAAAATGAATGCTTTGAGCTATAGAAGTGTCTCCGTACTGTAGGAGTTTGTTAAATTTTAAACAAATTCTTATATCACAAATAAATCTGCAAACTATAAATTTCATTAAAAAATTTGAAGTTAATTAATTAATACGCTGATGCCTTTGGACATTTACAGTTTATTAACACAATTTGTTTGGGTATGACTTTCAAGTCATTTTAGCATACTTGAATAGTTAATTAATTAATTAATTACTGAGAAGACAAAAATTATAAATCAAAATCAACCGTTTGCAAAAGTTTTGGTGCCCACGTTCATGCCGGTCCAGAAACAGGTATAAAGGTCGAATAATATTTGCATAGAAAATAGGAGGTGCCAACCACTTACCAGCACATTGCACAGCCGAAGCAAACAAACCGGCAAAAGTAAACAAAACTGCGAGAGAGTTACGAAAGTCGCTTATCGACGCCATGTAACCAACAGCGGCCCGACAATGTGCCGCATGTCGACTAAAGAGAATCGCAAAGGCATCGGTCCGCCAGCCTCAAAACGTGATTCGAGTGAGAAAATACATGCGCTGATTTCTTGCGGAAGATCGGGACCGACTTCGATGTTAGATTCATAAAATATGCTAAACAAAGCGAAGCAGGGACTTAAAAGGCTAATTAGCGGAATGAAAAGTCGTTAAGGATAATACACTCAACGCGTAACTACTAATTACCTAATCCTCAAATAAAGTATCTCCTTATGTTTGATCCTCTATTGAAATCGGATTTTAGATTTTCTTTTAACGTTATATAGTCGCCGAATGACACACAGGCTCGAAAAATTATTAGCATTCCCAAACATACCACCGATGCAGTATATATAATAATTGAAGTAACTTATTCGCTATTCAGACACAGAACTGAAAGCAGCGACCTGACTTACAGATTGAGATAATGGTAAGCCACTAGTCATTTATTAGTTCAGGTACTAACGCGCCTAAAGAAGTTTTCACTTCAAAAAATCAAATCATAAAGAGAAACAAAACAACAACTTACCAAGATATATTGCTATCCATTTGGTCGGTACCTCCCATATTTTTGTGGTACTGTCCTATTAGGTTCGGCCTTGGTATGGGAAGTACTTTCTTTCCTTTTCTACTAAATCTGTCTACTGGCTTTACTGGTTCAATACAATAACACGTACTAGCAAGGGTAACGACACTATTGTCCACCCATCTAACATAAATTATTCCAGATTCTATGTCTAAAATAGACGAATAATGTCCTCTTGTTTGCATTTCGAGTTCTTTTTTTGAAGGAAGAGGGCAGTCCTTTGGCAAACGGTTTCCTCTCAAAGTACCTGTTTCACTATAACCATTTGCCTTCAGCGTGCATAATAAATTAGAGTTGGTAAAGAGATTATATAAAAAAGTTATGGTGAAAATGTATTTTGTCTTCTAATTCCTCAATCATTTGCAGCAGAGGTGCGGTTGGCTTTCCAAAAACTGATTCGTAGTCAGGGTTTGATCTGGGATTTTTTCCCTGGTATATTTCAAAGTTTACTAGAAATCCATTTGGAGTATTTAAAGACCAAACTTTATATCCGAATCTTACAGGTTTGCCACGAATGAATTATTTACATCCGTGGCGACCAAAATAGCGGATCATAGATTCGTCGTATGAAAGGTACGGTTCAGGCACAAAGTGGTTTAGGACACTTGATTTTAGGTGATCTGTTATTGGTCTTAGCTTGTACATTTTATCAGCGAGATCAATATTATTATTACTATTTCCGAATTGAATAAATAGCTTCTGATATAAGAATATTTTTCGTGTCACTTGAGCTTTCCTAATAACTCCTTTTGGATGTCAATGTCAAGAATAAGAATTTAAATGAAGAGTAAAGGCTGTGTGCATGAACGAAACATAGTAATGAAACAATCTTTGTATGTCATGCAAAATTTAATCCAAAGGGACTTCTATAAAGAGCGTAACAGAGCGGTTTCGGCCGTAGCCATCATCAATGTTACTTGTCACTGGACAAAGGACATATCCATGGAACAACACAAATCGACAATGGTCACAATTAAATTTCCCACATTGTACGTCACATTTTTGAGAAATGGTTCACATAATTTAGATTAAAATCAATCTTGAACAAAAAAAAAGAGAGTTCAAGATACATTATAAACAATGCGAGCAAACAGCGCAGGTAATTATGAACCATGAAGCAGCAGATTTTATTACATAAATAGCCAAGTAGATCATCAGTGGATCATCAGTCCGACAGGCTGTTGCCTCTCACCTATTCCGCTCTAATAATTGTTGCAGTTCAAAGGAACGTGCTACCGATGTTCTATTCCTCAAACTCAACTCAAGAGGTACAGCTCACAGGATCGTAATTTCTTGGGGATACCCGTCTAAAAGTACTAAGCCCGAATCTACGAAGGTCCATCAAAATTATACGTCAAGTGATTTTTTAAAGTCAAATAGGTGCAGTGTCTGAGTGAAATACCCAAACTAATTACCTAATGAAATAACCAAATCTAACCATAAGTTAAAACACAACACCGCTCTTAAAGAACATTATTGAAGAAACAGGGACCAAGAGCTATAAACTATTCAAGCCATACCTCAAAAGAAAGAACATGCGTGTTTTAGTAATCCTAGTGTAAATTCTCATTCGCCTAGATCGGTTCCTAAGCTGAGCTACATAACCTCCACACCTACCCAGGTGTGGCGTCATGGATTACTGGTCATGACAATATTATTCCTAAAATTCCCGTAACAATGACAATAGATTTTTTTACGGTAAAGCGGAGGAACGTGAAAATTCTTTAGGTTTTTCTAGGAGGTCTGTCCTCACAGCATATTTGAAGAATGGCTATAATAAGGTTAGACCGCCCAAGCCCTAAGAAAATGAGATTGTTTTGCTTGCTACATTATCGTTTTAAAAGTGCTGTAATGAAGTGAAGTAGCTTTGAATGCAGGAGTGACAAAACTTCTTAATTAAGGTCCTGAATGTCCTATCATTTTATCGCACTCAGAAGACCTGTAAAAATCATATAGAATGTATTAATAACTAGCTATGAAAAGATAAGATACTTTCTACCTTTGTATAAGAAACATGGAAGTTCAAATTATCCCTCTACAGTTTCTTTTTTCCCAAAAGTTTAAATTTGGTGTCGGTGTCAACGCAGCATTCCCAACTACGATGTAGCTGTCCTGATGTAACATCATCCTGGGGTGTTCCTTGACAATGTTTGGTTCTTTGATTGGTCTAGATGGAAAAGGACATATGCCTCGGTAGCGTTTTAATAAAAAAGTAGTCCAACTTTTAAAGTACTGTTTTATAACTTTCAAAAGCAAATGGTTTGTTTCTTGCAATTTTATGTACTTCATACAAATCTGCAGGAACTCACTCTTTTGGTTTATTCAACCGAAATCCTAGTATGGGAAATCTAACTTTAACACTGTCTAGTCTTTTCTCCATATGCACGACGTAGTGTAGAAAACGCATCATGGCAAAATCCTTATTTTGATTTCCGTAAGAATCGCAAAATATATAAAGCTTACGTATCTTCATGCCGAGGTAATTAGGAAGTGGTGTAATAAAGAACGCTTATTAGTACTGCCCTTTTCTACAGTTTCGCGATACACATAAAAATACTGTAGAGAGAAAATGAATGATAAAATAATAAGTTGATAACTGCATCGTATAATAAACATTATTCGTTGTTAAGTTCAGGGCATGCATTCTGGCTAAATCTAAGCAAATCGGCTCAGTGTTTTCAGATGCTTGGCATTCTTTTTAACTTCTTTCTTTTTATAAAACTATTGAGCCATAATTTTATGCAATTTATTTTCACTTAATATTCGGTGTTGTACGTTTCAGTCTATTTTACGATACTGTGTGTCAATTTGCAATAAATTTACCTTTCAAATCTCCAAACTTTTCATTTTAGCGCTTAGATATTGATTATATTGCCTAAATATAACAGAGCCGAGGACTATATTAAAATCCCTTGAAAAAAAGGTTCTATAAGTTTAATTAGAAATAGGCTGATTTGGGAATTTCTGACATAACATTGTATAATTTTTTTATATTGAGTCCTTCGGGTAAGACAATATACAGTGCTCAACAATTGCTAGGGATCATAATGATTTTCCTAAATCACTTTTTATGTAGAATCAAAAGATGTGAAAAATGTTGATATGCAGGCTTTGTTATCAGTTGTACACATTCCAAATTAAAATTCATTGTTGTGGCTGGCACCATTTGCCTTTTTTTCACCGTTAGCAAAAAAATTAATATGGAATTCAGATGTTTATTTGTTTTTTTCATATCTTCATTTTGCTTCAGTTTTTTGACGGTGGTGACTGACAGGGGTGACTTTTGTTAGTTTGAAATATGCCTCGAACACGTTTACAGCCTATTCATATGCAACAAATTGTGCAGTGGCTTAACGAGGGATTGACACAACGTGAAGTGGCTCAACGGTTGGGATTTAGTCAAAGTGTTATTAGTCACGCATGGAATCGTTATGTGACAAATGGTACAGCAGCATATGTTCATTTGGGAGGGCGACAATCAGTCACAACCCCTGCACAGGACCGATATCTGAGAATTACCGCAAGGCGAAACCCGACCTACTGTGCTTCGCGCATCAATAGGGCATTCCGTAACACGACTGGCACAATAATTTCCAACCAGACAGTAAGAAGAAGGTCGCATGCGGCTGGTTTAAGAGCAAGAAGACGTGCACCATGTCCACGACTTAATAGGGAGCATAGGGTTGTGAGACGGCTCTGGGCACAGCAACACCAGAACTGGACTATTCACGACTGGAGAAACTGTTTGTTCATAGATGAGTCCAGATTTCGTCTAAGTAACTCCGATGGACGTCTTGGTATGGAGGGAACGAGGACAGCGCTATAATGAAAACTTCAGGGCTTCGCAAGTTGCATTTGGTGGAGGCTCCATCTGCATTTGGGGCGGCATTTGTATCAATGGCCGTACAGACTTGGTTGTTTTAAGGAATTCTACAATGACTGCTCAGCGGTATCGAGACATGATTATTGAACCAATTATTGTGCCATTTGCGGGTGCAATGGGCGATAATTTCGTTTTAATTGACGACAATGCACGTCCTCACCGTGCAAACATTGTGACCGAGAGATTGGAATTTCATGGTATCAACAGAATGGAGTGGCCGCCTCGTTCACCAGACATGAACTGCATAGAACACGCCTGGGCTCAATTGTCGAGACAATTGAATACCTTGAAGGACCCTGTGGAAACGCTCGACCAATTAGAGGAGGCTCTTACACAAATTTGGGCCAATTTGTCCCAAATTTTTTTCGACGGACTGATCCAGAGTATGCCTGCTAGAGTCAGATGCCTTCGCCGAGCACGGGGTGGGCCCACCAGATATTAGATTTTTTCTACTTCATTTTTTTATAGACACTTTTAAGTTGTTTTTCGTTAGTTGAATAAAAAAATTTGTCGCATTATTTCAATAAATTTTCCTTTCCTGGTTCAGACTTTTTTTTTTGCTTTTTGTGTTCGAATATTGAAGAAAATATAATTATCTTGCCATACAACAATATCAATATAAAATAAAATACCAGAATTAAAATAATAAGCCATAACACTTGTGATCCTTAGCAATTGTTGAGCACTGTTTTTGAATCATGTATGTTGTAATGGATTTTGCGACCATTGAATGACTTAATAGGACTTTCAATTTTACTTCGAGTTTCATCGAAAAGCCTGTGTTTTCGGTGTTGGTTCTTGCTTCTTTGGCCTTTTGTTGCCTCGTCTTACATTTTTAAAGATCGCTTTAATACTTCTAACTCCTTTCCGCCAATTCCTTGGAAATAAATTCATGCCTTTTGACATACTTGCTTCTTCTGAACTCTTAAACCTTACCCAATAACTAAAAGAAGCATTATGGAAAAGACCGCGCTTCTCCGAGTATCTGAGTTTGCGTTGTTTAATCGGCAAATTCGAAATTAAAACACACAAATATAAATTTTGTTGACTGAGCAAAGCAAATTAAAATTTCGAATTACATTTCTTCGAGATGACTCCGATATATCACCATCAAAATCTTTGGCTGCATGGGAAAAGGTAAAAATGAAAATTTTGTAGGTTATTGGAAAAGTATGTGATGCCTCTGACCATGCACGAAGATGACAACGATGACAAAAAGACAATTCTAACGATATGATTGATAGCTATTTTGCTATAGTAAATTTTGCCTTGTGATTTGCTATTTAAGTATTTCAACCATATGCTTACAAGTACATTAACTTGGCAATGCAATGGTGTGATTTTTTTTGGATGGTATTTTTTATTGTTTGGATTTCCATTTTTATTTTTATATGTTAATTATTCGTCAAGATAATATTTTTGCCAACAATAAGTAAATTAAATTGTCAATATATTTATTTTTTTTTCCTGTAAGTTAAAAATATTTTATAAAATTTTTCGTAATATTCATAATTGTTGTGGGAATCAATTTTGTTGAATCTGTAGTTCTTTGTATTACATTCTTAACATGATATGCGATTCCGTTTGGGACTTGTTCCGTTTCCAGTTACAAAAGAACTAATATGTTTAAAATTATTAGCTCATGTGCTAAATAATAACATATTTAATTTACTGTTATTAATATTCTCAAGAGGTGTATTTTTTGGATGCGGTTATTTACTAATTTTGCTTATAGTTGTTCGCATTAATTGCTGATTAAAATAATTCGTTAATAAAAATGTCTAACTACCTTAGTCCATAAAAATAAGACGATTGGCTTACCTTCCGTTAATCCATGCAGGTATGATCCCCGTGCTTTGCAAAGTCATACAAAAAAAGTGTAGATTTAGAGCCGAAAATGTAAGTATTTCCGATTTGAAATGTGGTACACAGGTCTAGTGCGGAGAATTTTGTATTTTATAAACTTTTTGGCAGTGTTAAAAATAAAATTAACATTGCAAATTCTACAATACGCATCTGCAAAACTTCGCGTCTCTAGCACCAACCGTTTTGCTCTTAAGAAAAACTCGTTTTTATAAGGTGTAGGCTTCTGCCTTAATGGATAAGGCCTGTTCACTGCATTCAGGATCCAAAGGCATCAACCGCCTAATCTTTTGCACATTTTATGAATTAATTTTTTTGTGTAATTTTAGTAGCCTTAATTTATAAGGGCGCGAATAGGGAACATACGTCTTTGGCCTCCAGTATGATGTCATGACTAATGGGTATAATTTCCACTATAGCTCCCTCCCTATCCCTATACCCTTCTTGTTAAAGTGAAAAACGTATTACAATTTAAATTAGAATCAATTACAAATTATGATTTGTATGAAATAGTGTCGTTAAATGTCCGATTGGTAACACTAGCTCCCTTCCGCTCTCTATTTCTGCACTTACTCAATCCATAAACAAAGGAAACCTGGTTGAGGTCGATGCTCAGATCAATAATACCTAATTTTACTTGTGAAAAGGTCCAGTGGCTTACCTGTTCTTATTCTTGCATCAAATTTAGTTTAATGTGAAGGAGTGAATATTGTGATTTTGGTGATACCCTGTTAAGGTTATTGATAATATGGTCGAGTTGTGTTTATTTTCAGACAGTCGAAGTTTTAATCCTTCTATGCTACGAAATTGGTATGTCTACATCGTGGAAAATATGATTACTAGAATATAATCGACCACTTTGAAAGGACAATTCTGCTATATATACATGTCTACCAATGATTAAATGTAACAACAAAATGTTATCTTCTGAATGCATCACTTTTAATTAGATATCAATACAAATACTCCTTTTCAAGTCAATACGACATTTTTGTTCTCTAACTTGCCTTTATTTTAAATTTTTCACAAATTTGGGGGCAGTTAGACGTCTCGTGTCATGAGCATTAATACTATTCACTAGATCATACATAGTCTAAACGATCGTTAGGGAAAACTTAACCCTCCGTGCATCGGGCGCAATGCTAATTGTAACATGTTCGAGCGCATTGTATCTGCGAGGTACCAATGATTTATTATATGGAGCAGACTTCTTATGTTAATATATTTTATTAGGTTATTGCACATATATAATAATATTAATACATATTGAAAGACAAGCACAGCAAAGCATAATTAGAATTATAATAAACTTAGTTGAAACCACATACCCTAAAGAGAAACATAAACGGAATTCTAAAAAATATAATAACTAAATATTTTCGAAAAAGTAATGAATAGTTGCAAAAACTGAAGTCATAATCACTTTCTTTGTTGGATAATTTTGTTTCAAAATAATTTTGACATTGTCACAGATTACCTAGAATAGATGCGAATCATATAATGTTTTTCATATGTTGCGTTTTCGTGACCTTGGCCGCTTACGACTTTCCACTCGAGGATCGAGAGGTGGTAGGGTTGAAAAAGTTTGTGGCACCAGTGACATAGTTTAACCGGCAGTAAATTGTGATAAAGATGTTTTGCCTCATTGGCTTTGATTTTTATAGAACAATTCTAAATATGACTATTAATTTAGGTTGCTTATTTTAGATTCTATTAAAGCATGTGGATAACGTATACCAGAATTAGTGACTACTGCGACAATTACTTTTTCTAGTTATTTGTTTAAAATAAAATCAGTGAGACCAATTTTTTCAGCTTTTACATTGAAGGTTGTGAAAACGAAAGGCACTGTTAGCCATATAATGTTTTATTCATCAAAAAAATAAAGATGGGATAAAATATTACTTTTCCTATGGTGTTTTTTTCTTTGTTTAGAACTTTTGGGGTCTGTTTTTGCATATTTTATTATGTAAAATAGTCTTAACCTAATAAAAAACTTAATGACGTAATATAAGGGAAAGCTCAAATATGGATGTTGTAAATAAGTTTTTCTACTTGCGTGCGGAAAAGTAAAAATATCAAAAAAAGTATACAAATTTGTCACACAGTAACTTCTATATTGATAATACCAAATTTAGGGGAACACGTCATGTCCGTTATAACAAAGCGGAAAACTAATTATAATTATTAAAAAATTATTATACAAAAGAAATATACCTACAAATTTGGGACACCCAGTATCATAAATATCAACAACTGCTATTAAATTGTTATTGTTTTATGCTTTTTAAATAAAATCTTGTCTAAAAAATCTATGTTTCTCAAGCGAATAAAAATAACTATTCTATTTGCCCAAATAAAACAAAATAGACGGTTCAATTTTTGATTTAGGTGCTTGTAGAAAAAATTTGTTCCTAACTCATGCGAAAAGTCTCTTTTCCTCACTCGACTGCTTGCCGAACTCCGCTGCGCGTCGCGTCGTTCGGCAAACTGCAATCGTGTGCGTAAAAGTATGACTTTCCGCACTAGTTAGGAAAATAACTATTTGCTAACATTTATCTTTACGGATATTTTGAATTTAACTCACTCAAAAATATTTTTCTAGTTTGAAACAGTGGCGGCTCGTCATAAGGGGCCAAGGGGCCATGGTACTACCGAGCGGCTCTGAATATTTCGAGTTTAACTGCCAAATATATTTTTTCTCCATTTTTTAATATATATTATTTAACCGTAATTAAAATGTATCTAATAAATAAATAATAAACATCGTATCCCCATTGGACAATAATAATCTATGGACTCTGATAATATTAGTCATCGAAAAATGTAATGATTTCCCGATAATTGTGCTATCCGAGCCAAACAATAGCGTCTTCTGACAGCGATCTCTTTTGACCATTTCTGGTCGGTTCCACGACGCGACCCGACGCCTACGTTGGCCGAATCGGCAAAATTACACACGTGTTCGAGGTACAATGAATCCCTTGTAACTGTCTGGTAGGTCAGTGGTTAGATAGTGTGTTTGTGATGCAAAGGTTGCTGGCTCGATGCCCGTCAGTGTCAAACTATATTTTAAATTCTTTTTTTGGTTATGTTTATAAACATTTTTTCTCCTTGTGTTTGGGTATGCCTTGGGTTAGGTTTGGTTAGTACTTGGTTAGTTTCCTTTTCTTGAGCCCCCGTAACGGGAGCAGTGAGCGGAGGGCCATGCGAAACAACTTAATTATTGCCGACATTCGGCCAGTCGCCGAAGGTCACCAGAAAAGATCAAAACAGACCGCTGTCTGCTTAAAATGAATCAACTAAGCAATCTTTTAGTCAAACCTTTTTCCACATATTTACGCTTTAGGTATGCTGTCTGCAGAAAAACTTTTTGTAAATGGCATTGAATATTTTTATAATAAAGTATTTGAATAACTTGCAACCAAAACAGAAAGAAGGATGGATTTCATATATCGGAAACTGTAGAACTAAAATTATTAGTATTAATAATAGACCATGCTGTAAATAGTAATTTTTGTAATATTTGTGTAAATTGACCTATGGCAGGAATCTTTATGGAAACTGCAAGTACTTTCAGCATTAACTTCTGAGGGTATGTTTAGTGTTTTTTATTTTTAATTAATTTAACAGAACTTTTTGATAACTTTTGAGTAATTTCTTGGCCAATTTTGGTATAGTCACGGTTAGTGTTAGTTTCGTGGCAAAACTAGAGTTAGAAACCCAAAAATTAACAGATATATAATAGGCATTATAAGATCCTTTACACAAATAGTGCACTATATAAAAATCGGCCTTTCCTATTGGTCGATCCGCATGGCCCTCCGCTCGCTTCGCTCGCTACGGGGGCTCAAGCGAGAGAGCCTAACCAGGTGCTAACCCAAACTAACCCATGACATACCCAAAATCAAGAAAAAAACTGTTTAGAAACATAATGTTAAAAAAAAAATAGCAACGGGGTTTGAACCTCGGCCGTCCAGGTGAGACCCAGCTGTATAAGCCTCTACACCACGAGAGCTCTTGACAGGAACCGATTGCATCACGCAGGCATATCGTAATACGAGATGGATCGACCAATAGGAGAGGTCGATTTTTACATAGTGCACTATTTGTGTAAAGGATCTTTTAATGCATATAATAGTATCCGCCTTCCATTCTTTAAAAATATAATTATACCTATTTTGAAAATATCGCGGATGAGCCATCAAAAAATGGTTTTTAACGTCTTTTGGGTAAAAATTTCGGCGTGGCACCCTGAAAAATTCTTAATAATGCTTGGTAAAACCCGCTTCGTTCGCTCGTGGAAGGCGTGTTTTTTTTTTAACTATTTTTGAGTAAAAATTGGGCGTGCCACCACCAAAATTTGAGGGTTAGCCTCCGACTGCGCCTGCGGCGAGCTGTTTCGCACCGGAGAGACACTTATATTTTGGCATCATCTTACCCAAAAGTCACGAGCCGCCACTGGTTTAAAAAGAAAATAGATGAAGCCTTCGTTGGGTGACTGTATTTTTCCAAAATAATTGTGTTCTTAGCCGTAAGCGTGAAATTTTAATAAAAATGCCGTGTCTAAAGTTTCTACTGCATTGGAAAATTGAAGACAAAGGTGGCATTCATGAATTTTTTCACGAGGTAACCACACGCGGTAATTGAAAGCATTTTCAAGTGTGGTATTTTCATGTCGATAATCAAAATCTGGCTGACTAATAGCTGAATCTAAATTTGGATTATTTTCGTAACTTTCATCTAAAATTGGATTGGTATCTCGTAGTTGGAATAAGAGAACGTCTAAATCGTCCTCACAAGTCATATGATCTGAATGCAAATAGCTTTGGCAAAATGGTTTCCTATATGCTCTTTCAAATTGAATGGGAGTAGGGTTTACACGACTCTCACTTTGTTGTCGAATATTGCCAAAATAGCTCTCTAAACAGTTTTGAAAATTACATAGTAAACAAACGAACAAAAACAGGACGAAAAATATGAAGATATGCAATATTTATTGTTTAGGACGCTTCGCAACGCAGAAACATATAGACACGAACTAGATTTAGCTCGAGTACACATAGAGCGTCTGACTATATAAGTAGGCGCCAGCCTCATTAGGAACCAGGAAAACTTCGGCTCCCGCGCAATCGGTAGCTTTCACATCTGACGTAGGTAATCTGTGACATTGTCAGAATATTCTAAGCGCAGACAATCATTAAAATGCAGGCAGCTCGTATTTAGAAACTATTTTTAATCATAAGAACAGATTACAAAACGTGTACGCTTATTAGCACTAAAAATGTTATATTTGTGTCGTCATCTTGATTATTTGGGCATTTTATTTTTTGTAGCTTCTTCTGAAGAGATTTCGAAATTCTGCGACTATTCTCACTTCTTCTCTTCACTTGGTCTGTTACTATCTCATTGGTCAGTCGTTTAAAAAAAGCTCTCTTGTTCTTGACTTTGTTTCCATTCCTCATAAAATGACTAGCGTTAGTAGTAGTTGAATTTTAACCAATTTTTGCCTGCAGAGGCTTTCAAAATGTCGGCTGTCCATTACCTAAGTTGTTGTTATAATTAAGATGTACGCCAACGTCAGATCGACTACCGAAAGATACAACTTTGAAACGATTGGCACTTTAGCTGAAACCATTGTCTTTAAACAATGCTGAAACCAACGTCTCGGCTACTTTGGACTGTGTAATTATAGTCTTACCTTGAAGTTTGTAGTGTCTAGTATCGCCGACAGAGGGCAAGTGGGAAGCAGCAAAGTAGGAGACCTACTACTCTGTAGTGGGCAATTTGCAGAGAGCTTTGTGATCTGTCGACGAGGCGTTGGTAAATAGTTGAATATCTGTAAAAAGCCATCGGCACCATTTCCTAGACTATTTGTTCAATAAAAGATGAAGTTATGATAATTATTCAGTACTCCTTGAGTAGTACACTGTTACGTATCATCGTCCGAATAAATTTCCACTGCTTCATGCTCCATTGATAGAGCGCCTCGGCTGTCTATATTTTGAACAATGTAGGTTCAGTGCAAGATTTTTGCCTCAAATACTTATTGATGCACCTATTTATAGTTCCCTTTATTTCCTTACAAAGTCTTTAAATATGGTTTGGCTAAAGCTAGTGGATTGAAATTTTATATTAAATATTGTCATTGTCTGTTTAACTCAGCGTAATACAAAACTTAGCTTCCTAATTATACGTATTATTTTCTATTATTTGGGTTAAACAGAATATATTAAGCGTACGCGATCTGATTTGTCATCATAATAACTTATATTACAAAATTACATTATTAGGAAGTTGAGCTTGAATGTTTTACATAGTATCAAATCTTCGGACAGACATAAATATGGCTGAGAATTAAAGGCATTTGCACATTTTGTTTGCGAGCAAGCATCTTATTTTAATAAATATATCTGCATAAACTGAGTAAAAATACGAAACATGACATGATTTTTATTACGCATAAAAATGCAAATTTGCGGGACTTCTTTGCGCAATTTTTGCTAGTTGAGTAACAATTACAATTCTTGTAAATTTTGAAGTACAAATTGGTTAAACTATTTTTCTGAAAATATATGGATAATTAGTAATTACTCACTAAGGAATATTTTCATACAAATCCCAAGCAGCAAAATAACGTCGGGCTGATGTATAGCTAATGCGAATGATTACTACTTCCGACGTCGTCGCAACTTCCTGACAACTTTGAGCAGAATAATTTAAAAAATGAATTAAGAATCGTTACGACGTTGCAGCGTTGGCGCGAAGTCTACCTACTACCAATTCGGGACTTCGGTCCAACGATGGTGTTTGACCAAAATCCTATAACTATATTCGCCAAATGGTAAAATGAGAATCCTAGATCTGTTAACGACATGCAATTAAATTTTCTGTTTGCAAGGTGACTTATTATTTTAATTGAACCTAAAATTCTGTTTTTAATTAAACCGTCTGTAAATTACATTTTTTTCAGCAAATTTGACTACTTTAACTAAACTTGTAGCTGTAGCATAGTTTTAAAGCTTTGATTAAACGAGAAATATTGTGAAATAAACTCTTTCTTTCTTCAAGTTTCCAAGCTCTCTTGTGCCCTCCATTATATGGTTATCTTATCTTCCAAGTATATAATATGTATTCATAAGATTTTTTTATTAGCCACATGGTTGTGTATTCAAGAGATATTTATCAGCTTTCCACTAATAATAAATTTGTAGAAGTAGATTTCATTTTTTTATCACAGTGGCACACACACTAAAGGGAGATCCTATGGCACTCGTCGAGCGGTGTGTGCGCGAATAATTAGGGGGAAACAGATGTCCTGGGACTGAGTTCCACAGTAGTGCAGTGCGCCAGACAAAGAAATCCTTGTAAAGCGACGTTCTAGGTGTTTTTGTAAAACAGGGATATTTTGGTCTGTGGTGTTCCAGACTATCCAAATTCCGGGTCAACTCCGGGTCGCCGACGAGACGCAGAGCTCTCTTCTGAATGGAGCTTTAGGGTGTGCTTAGATGCAGCATAATGTGTGAGCAATATTCTAAGCACGGTCTTATTTGCGCTTTGTACAGCAAGAGCAACTGCTGCGGTGTATACAGTTTTTTGTTACGGAATAGCGCACCAAGCTTCTGGCTGATTTTGCGATGTTAGCAACGTGGTCATGCCCGGACATATTGCTGTTGACCGAGATACCCAGTAGCCGATTGACGAGGATGAAGGAATTGTCGATCCTGCCATAATAATACCAGGCCCGCCGTATTGACTATCTTGGTAAACGTGGCTGCTTGCGTTTTTGCTATATTGAACTGGACCAAATTCATGTCGCCCCAGGTTCGAACCTTTTCCAGATCTTGATTAATTGTTTTAACATAGCCTAAAGAAGCCATAGCCGCGACACTCGGCGTGTTTAGTGGGGTATGGAATCAAATTTTCTCCGTGAAGCCAACGAACATTGACTGTTCGGTGGTGAAGCTCAGTGAAGAGAGGACACTACGCAGTTGGAACTCGATGCCAATCATACGCGCTTACCTGGGCCGGACTGCAATAAATTTTCATAGGAATTAAAATAGGAAAAGATTCGTTGTTTGGGTAAATAGACTATCGTTATGTGTATATATTGTTTTGTTTGTATGTTATATAAATAAGTTAATGTTTATGTGTTAAAATGGGAAAAGGACGGCAGAGTTGTGCAGCTAGTTAGTTTGTTTATTTAAACTTAAATTTGATCATAAGATATCGGAATCGGTTCAAATGACTAAAATAAATTGGAACTAACTGAAACTAACTGAAAGCTAATTGAAAGACTAACCAAAGCTAGCCAAAAGTAACCATAAGCTCCAAAACAGGCTAAAACGTACCTTCGTAACAGGTTACAAAAATGAAAGTAAGTTAAAACTAACCACAACGAAGCGAATTTAAGCGACTAACCAAAAATATTAAATTTGCTTATAACGTATAGGAACCGATTCAAATGGCTAAAATAAATTGGAACTAACTGAAAGTAACCGAAAGTTGATTTAATGACAAACCAAAAGTAACTAATAGCACCAAAACGGACTAAAACGAATCGGAACAGATTAAAAATATTAAAGTAAATTAAAACTAACCCAATATTGGCAAGTAACCAAAGTCATTGAAATTGGTTATAACGTATCGGAACCAGTTCCAATGACTAAAATAAATTAAAATAACTGAAATTAACCGAAAGTTGATTGAACGGAAGTAAGTTGAAACTAATCGAATTTTGAGGACTAACTAAAATTAATCAAACACATTTAAATTAATTATAACGTATCGGAACTAAGTGAAAGTTACCGAAAGTTGACTGAATGACTAACCAAAAGTAAGTAAAAGCACCAAAACGGTTTAATACGTATTGGAACAGTTTAAAAATACTAAACTAAGTGAAAACTAACCCAAATTAGCCGAATTTTGGCGACTAACCGAAAGTAATCAAAAACTTTAAAATTGGTTATAACGGATCGGAACCGGTTCAAATGATTAAAATAAATTAAAACTAACTGAAATTAACCGAATGTCGATTGAACGACTAACCAAAGGTAACCAAAAGCACCAAAAGGGCTGAAACGTATCGTAACAGATTAAAGTTATTAAAGTAAGTTGATACTAACCCAAATTAACCGAATTTCGGCGACTAACTTGAATTAATTCAATAACTAAAATATATTGAAACTAATTGAAAGTAACCAAAACTTGATTGAAGGCCTAACCAAAACAAACCAAAAGTAACTAGAAGTACCAAAACGGGCTAAAATGTATCGGAATAGTTTAAAAATAATATTAAGTAAGTTAAAACTAACCCAGATTAATTAAATTTTGGCGACTATCCTAAACACTAAAATTGGTAATAACGTATCGGAACCGAAAGTAATCGATGGGCGATTGAACGACCCAATTTTGGCGGCTAACCAAAACTAACCAAAAACATTAAAATTGGTTATAATGTATCGGAACCGGGTTCAAATGACTAAAATAAATTAAAACTAAACGAAAGCTGATTGAATAAACCCAAACTAACTAAAAGCACAAAAACGGACTAAAACGTATCGGAATAGGTTACAAAATTTAAAGAGCCCAAAAATAATCGAAAATTAATAATATGGAAACATTCATAAATATATATGAAGGGTACAGGGGAAAAACGATCTAAGTGCCATTTCCATAGGAAACTTTTTTATTATTGATTTCCCAGAAAATTTTATGTTTGATAAAAGTTGATGCTTGAAAAAAAACTAATTTTGAAAATGTTAAATTAGGGATAAGTTATACAGGGTACTTAAAGAATACAAAAATGGTGGTTAAAAAAAGCAAAAACTTTGGAATATAGGAAAAGCTTCTACAGAAAAAATATAGCTCCTATTAGATAAAAATAAAAGTCAAATACCATTTTTTCCAAAAGTGCGTCGTTGCTGAAAAAAATAAGGACAAAATTAAGAAAAAGCTGGGTTTTTCAATAATCGACATAGATTTGGGGTGCACTTCTGGAAAAAATGGTATTTGACTTTTATTTTTATCTTATTACGAGCTTTATTTTTTCTGTAGAAGGTTTTCCGATATTCCAAAGTTTTTGATTTTTCAACCATCATTTTTGTATTTATTGAGTACCCTGTAAAACTTATCCTTAATTTAGCATTATTAAAATTAGTTTTTTTCCAAACACCAACTTTTATCAATAATAAAATTTTCTGTGAAGTCAATAATAAAAATGTTTCCTATGGAAATGGCGCTTAGATCGTTTTTCCCCTGTACCCTTCATATGTATACACATTTTATAGAAATAACATGTTTCTAATTTTGTTATTAGTCTTACAACCATTTCATCATTCAGCCATGTTGATTTTAGTTTGACAATATTATTGAATTATATTTCAATATAAAAGGTCTCAAAAGAGCGGGACATATTTTCCGATTTTGGAATTCTTCTAAAAATTCTAGATAAGTTTCATGCAGCATATCGAATAGCATTCCTTCCATTTAAAGAATTTGATCTGTTTAACTTAGCGCGAAACGATTTGCATCTTCTTATCTTAGTTATTTAGTAATTATCTAGATATACGAAATTTTCGGTTTGGTGGGGACTAGTTTCCAGGTTGTGGTTATGTGGAAGATAAGAAAGTGCAAAACATTTCGTTTGACAATAAACAGTTCGGATTCTACAATAAAGGTATTAGTCTCAAAAACATTGTTTTTGCTGGTTGTTTTTCGTAAAAGTTGATCGTTATCCAGATATATCCATTATTTGAGATTTGATCAGCACCTTGATATCATTTTAATTCGCTGTACCTTTTTTGGTTTTAAAGATACCAAGGTAAACAAAAAAAGCAAAATGTAGGGTTGGTAGCCAAGTTTTTTTCTAGATTACATTTCTTTTTTTATGGCAGTGGCACACACAGTAAAGGGGGATCCTATGGCGCTCGATGAGCGGTGTGTGTGCGAAGATGTTCATTGACACGGTTCTTGAATATTTGTAGGTTGTAATTAGTGGGGAACAGATGTCCTGGAAGTGAGTTCCACAGAGATGCAGTGCGCCAGACAAAGGAGTTCTGGTAAAGCGATGTTCTAGGTGTTTCTAGTTGTACGACGAACTGGTGCGCTCCTGCCGTCTGTCGGGACTGTCTGGCAGGAGTTGCCAGGGGCGGGATTATGCGGGCCAAATCCTGGGCACATATGCCGTGAAAGTATCTGTAAAACATAGACATCTCGGCCACATGTCTGCATATAAAACAAAACACCAATAATTTTCTGACAAAAGCCTACTCTATATATTTTTTAAATAGAACACCCTATATATTACTACATTTTTGGACTCTCTAGTGAAATCAAAACACATGTCGTGTATAATATCCTATAACTCTCCTTAGCTGTTTACGAAATATTGACAGTTGAAAGTCGGGCTTCTTGACATTTTGACAGGCTTTAAAATCTAAACCGCACGAGAACAAATAAAACGGTTTGTACATCTCTATCTTAGGTTTTCATAATTTTCATCCCGTTCGGTGGATTTCTCAATGTCAGTTTTGTAGCAAGCGTTGGAGGCGGCCTGTGAATAATCATCTAAAAAGTGACAAACCTGTTTTATGAATATAAAGCACATGCTTTTTTTCAGGTACAGTGACTACAAGAAAAATTTTGAAGGGAGTTACAAATTTTTAAAACAGTTTTTCTACGATCGTGTATAAAGCAATAACTTACTAGCGCAAAAAGTAACTTAAGATCATAGAAAAAATGTTGTGCGCAACATGTGCAAAATGCTTATTTGCTGTATTCAGCATGATTGCAACTATCAACTTCGTCTCGAGCTTCAAACTTCATGTATCGTGCAACAAACATACACTTTCTGCACTAGTTACACAAGTAACTATTTAAACATACTCACCATAAATTTTAGTCTTTCCATTTATACGGATTTTTACCACACTCCACTTGTCCTTTTCTGGCAAGGAACAAGCCTTAAGTAATGGCCCTAGAGCACCAGGCTTTTTTGTGTTATTAGGTCAGTAGCCAGAGTCATTATTGATTACTCAACATTTTGGAAAGACTTCCACCCTTTCTTCTTCCACAAATATCACTACATGCCATGCCACCGCCATGATTTTGATATTGCTAAAATAAATAATAAATACCAAAGAGACAGGCAAATTCATGCAATCAATTAGGATTAGTCAACAGCCAGTACCTAAAACCCAATACCAGATACCACTCCAATTTAAGCCACAAATAAAAATTATACTAGCTACAGTGTGTGAAAATAAATTCGAGATGCTATTTCTTATTTGACCACTTTAAATACTTAAATAATTGAGTTATTGGAATATTGTTACTGACTTATATAATTACCATATAATTACAAGATCAATCGACTTACCTGTAAGGAAGATCGATCGGAATTATCCGAGCATCTCCGCCATCCCTCATTACACTTTGTAGTGTACAACTTTTTCCCAATCGGTACAATTTTTAAAGAAGTTATCTAAAAACATGGTGATTCAGCCGACCCTGGCCAGCCGCTCGAGCTCATCGCCTTGATGCGTCATTACAATTTTGGTTCGTAAGATTTTTGATTACATTGCATTTGGGGTGATAGGGAGAAGGTAAAGACTGGGTGGGTTTGTAATGAGGGATGGCGGAGATGCTCGGATAATTCCGATCGATCTTCCTTACAGGTAAGTCGATTGATCTTGTAATTATCCTTCGCATCTCCGCCATCCCTCATTACACTTTGTAGATGTTTAAAGTATTTGCGATGTAATCTACATTAACTGAAAATTGCGAGTTTTCTGTAGTCCTAGATTTGTAAGGCCCTTTTTATAAACTAAAATTCAAATTTATAACCATTAGATTTAATAACACACATTATGAAGGTACATATATCATGTTTAACGCTTAACTGATATTAACCTTTAACTTATTTTTAATACTATACCAATATTCTTATGTAATATGATAACAAGTTGGTAAGTAAGTTATAATTATAGCTTAATATTTATATGATTCCTTAGAATTTATGGTTCAATAAACAAGATGCCAATCCAGTGGGATCACCCACGCCAAGTTTTTTTTATAGAATTTCGAGAACACTTTTGATTTTTCTGTCGAGCCAGCTGTCTTCTGAATGGTTTGTAATGTAACTCCCATTCTTTGAGCTGCTGAAGTTGCCCCGTGTCGCGTGCTGTGTGCCCCAAAGATGTCCGTGTTTATACTGCTGGCTTTTAGTATTAACTTGACCCATCTGCTAATGGTTTGACTGCTGTCTGGGTGATAGGGCTTTTTGTGAGTGAGTATTACATTTTGTTTGGTTTTGCTACTTGTGGTTATTGATTGCATCTGCAAATGCAACGATCTATTAGCATATTTACAGTATCTGTGAATGCCGTAATTTCTGTTTTTGAACAAAAAAATAGGTATGTTCACTAGCTGCAACTGCAATTGCAGAAAGTGGCGGGTACGATCGATTGTATCTGCTAATACAACGAACTATTCACCTTTTATTGACTGGTAGCACCCTTTTTCCATTTGTGCGTTCTATGTAAGTCTCTAATAGTGTGGCTATACATAGTTGAGGTTGATTAATAAAATAAGGTAATATCAAACTAGGTTGAATCCTGTTTAAGCCACTTGCTTTTATTTTATCCGGGAATCTGATTTCAATTCATGTATTCATATTTACAAATATTGTCTATTTTTACTTCCGGGTTGTCCGTGATTTGTGTGCCGTTATTAGTATTAAGAGTGTTACTAGCTTTAAAGTTAGATTTGTAGATTTAAGAATTCGTGAGGGTACATGCTCTTTAAATGCTGTAGAACTGGGTAGGAATCCCAAGTAATTGAGTATTTTGATTTTGGGGGTCTTATGTTAAATATTCCACTGAGAAACCTTTTTATAACCGCTTCGTCTTTTGTTTGAGTAGGATGACTCCGAAGACAATTGAATGTTTAGGAGCTCAAGAATAAGTTTACGGTTTTATTATATATTTGTTGGCGCTTAGAAAAACAGATATTCCCCTATTTATTGTAAGTATTTCCGTATTGTTTGAGGGCGCTATCTGTCAATGAAGAAATAATCACTTTTATCGCTTCATTAGGTACGCTTTGTCATAGAAAAGCTCTCCTGACAATGAGGAAGTTTCATAATTTTTTTTTTTATTTTATTTTATTTTATTATTGCTGATTTCGATAGCCCATGAAAAATAAGTGAACACATGTTTTTTCTTTTTTCCCTAAGCCGAAAAATGAGGTAGATACAACGCCTTGAGATGTGCTTATGACGTCATAATACACATGAATTGTTACGTCACACCATGCATAGTATATCTATATATACAAAACTAAAAACTGGTATAGCTCTTGTAATATTCATCTTTAGTGGAAATAAAAAAATACGTATCGATTTTTTTTTCACTGTTCTATAGTTTGCAATAATAAATAATCAGTTCAATTTCTCAGGAAACTTACTAATTTCCCTACAGCCAGAGAAATGTTCTTCCACAAAGGTTGTTTCTCTCCGCAAGGAGATGTGAGTAAGTATTTTTCAGGGTAAAGATAATAGACTGTTCTGCCAGTAGGTCCCTTTTCTCTTGTATAAACCCCAAAAGTGAGCATGGTTGCGGGGGAATAACTACGCTTTTTTCGGAATTAATATAAAACCTAAATCTTGTAATGTTTATGTAATTGTATTTATACCTTTAAGCAATTCTCTTTTGAATTACCAATAACTAGCCAATTGTCTAAATAGAGTACAGTTTTTATACCCTTTAATTTTACATATCTTACAACTGGTTTCAGTTTTGTGAAAAGATTTGGAGCTGTACATAAACCAAATGAAACACAATTAAATTGGTATAGTACGTTGCAAAAAACGAATCTTAACAACTTTTTTGACTACTGTGCATAGGGATAAGGAAATATGCATCTTTAAGAGATCAGTTTTCCCCAAGAATGCGTATTTTGAAATTAAATTTTTTGCCGTCCTATGTAGTCTTCTACTTCGCTAACCGGAGTGGTGTCCTATTGAAAGGGATTTTATAATCCTGTACCCACTCTATTATTGAACTGTTTACCTTTAATTTCTGCTAATTTTGAACGTATAAATCTAGTTCAGACGGTTGGCTAATTAAATTATTGAAAGGGAGGGCTAAGGCACTAATCCCACGGACTATAGTTGTTTCTGTAATTGATACAGTAGTTGTCTTGGCAGGATTTAGTACTCTCTTCAAGATTTAATTTTGATGGTCTGAGGACATTGCAGTTGGCAGCTGGTGGATACTTCTCTATCATACTGTTTGTGTTTTTTTTTTTTTTTTTTTTATCTTTTAGTCCTTTTAATAAGTAATTGTCCCATCTAAAGTATCTGAGTATGTAGTTCTGGCCTCGCAGGTGTGATTTCGTCGGTTTTTTTTTATGCCTACACTTACACAGCTAGGTGGTCGTTACTTTGTTCAGGACCATCTGGTGCATCTGATGTTGATAAGTCTTGATTCGGATAAGTTATTTCCTCAGCTAGCGTGAGAGGATCTTCTAACGCATTTGCAAATGCAAAAGAGTTTCCTTGGTTTTGCTACTTATGATATCGATTGCATCTGCAGATGCAACGATCTATTAGCCTATTTACAGCATCTGCAAATGCTGCAATTTCTGTTTTTGAACAGAAAAATAGGTTCATGAATATGTTCACTATCTGCAATTGCAATTGCAGACAGTGGGTACGATCGATTGTATCTGCTAATACAACAACCTATTCACCTTTGTGCTTGCTGCTTAACCCTGGTTATGCTTTCGACTGCATCTGCAAATGCAACGATTTTTTAGCATATTTACAGTATCTGCAAATACTGTAATTTCTGTTTTGAATAGAAACCAAGAGTGTAATAATTCGCTACCTCCAATGCAATGATTTTATGTAAGAGGGTTGCAATAGTATGGTGGTTATTTGTTTTTGTATCTGCAAATACATAGCACTATACCGTTTTATTTTTGTCAGTACATATATCCTTTACATGGGCAAATGTAGGGATATAGTGTGCCTCTAACACTTTTACATAATATACCTACTGGGGTGGAGGCTGTTGGGGGCCCTTCACATCTGCAAATGTGAAGGCCAATTTTAGTTAAAGTTATTCGCATCTGCAAATGCGAATTTGTAAATAGGTATTATTATTATTTATTAACATCTCCTACAAGCATTGTTTACTCCAATTTTTTCCCTCACCGGACGGCTCATGTCAACACGAATTGTTTCAAAATAATGCGTTCCGGTATTACATTGCTTCGACAAAGCCGAACGATAACATTCCGCCTTTTTTCCTTAATTTTGGGTTAGTTTTGGTTAGCACTTTTAGTTCTTGTTGATTGAGCCTCCGTGGCGAGCAAAGCCAACGGAGGGCCATGCAAAGCTATAATAATACCCAACTTGGGATGTAGTCGCTCGTAAATTATGCGTCAGCTTGCCTTTGTGGCTAGTTTTTAGTGGTTAATTTCGTGAGAAAAGGGCACACTATTCGACTTACTCAAAATTTTAATTTTTTTTTTTTTTTTTTTTTTTGAAAAGTATTTGTTAATACAGTAATAGCAATAATTACAATATACATAGTCCTTATTCCTCTAGACAGTGTTTTTGAACACTGGTATTGTCTATTTTAGTAATAATAACAGTATGATTTCCTATAAACTCTCTGGTATTGTGGCTATGAATATCCTTTGAAAATATTATGATAATATTTTAATTTTGAGTTTTATTTATTATCCTGTAAAGAAGTCTATTCTGTTCAAATTTTAATACCTTATGTAATTGACATACTCTTAAATTTTCATATAGATCTGCAGTATGAGTCAGTGGATCATAATTAAATATAACTTTGTTTTTTTTGTTTTGCAATATTTGCATCGAATCGAATTGTAGTTTATAGTCCCACATGTGCCCCATACGGGGATCAAATATCGAAAGACGAATGATACGAAGGCATTATAACCATTTGTTTCTATTTTTTATATTCCTTTATATGGTATAAACGTTTTATTCTATGTAAAACATTAATAAATGTGCAGGCCGACCGGTATATATTTCCTCCTTTTGCGTTTTTGTGATTGAATAGTATTTCTTTGGTAGGATGTACGATTAGACGAGATTACCAGAGAACGGTTCGAATAGCTTGTATCGTTAACTGTTGCTTATTACTTATTCATTTCGATGTAATATATTTCAATTCCGAATATATTCTTTGAGTCCGTGTGATTGTGCACAGACGACAAATAAATGTAACAATGTTTTGTCATGCCCTCGTATATAAATAACAGTTTGTTAGTATAATTCAAATCGCAGTGAGCACATTTAATTTTTGTTTACTGCTTCATTCGCATTTTTGACTGTAACCCGTTCGCACTCTATTTTATTCTAATAAGTATAGTTAGTTTTAGAAGTTTGAGCGTATTTTCCATTTCAATTTTATTAAGTAAAAAAATAAGGGTTGCAAGTGTCATATTTATTCATAATACTCAGTTTAGTATTATACACATTTAGTTTGCTTTTATACGAGAGATTCTGTTTTTATATATTTAAGATGACCAGGTATTTATGTATATTTGAAATTTTGGCATATAATCTTATATGGACTCACCCCCTGATTCGCTTCTTCCGATGAATATTGCCCCCTTTTTTCGCTTCCTTTGCGAGCAAGACGTATCACTAACACTTCACTATACTAGAAATACGATTTGTAGGCATTTTTCTTCTTAAAACCAAAAGAAAGAACCGATTTACTGATTCTTACTTGTCACCGACCGGTACAAAATTGTAATGACGCATCAAGGCGATGAGCTCGAGCGGCTGGCCAGGGTCGGCTGAATCACCATGTTTTAGATAACTTCTTTAAAAATTGTACCGATTGGGAAAAAGTTGTGCACTACAAAGTGTAATGAGGGATGGCGGAGATGCGAAGGATAATAGTTTTTATTCATTGATTTTATTTCTCATTATTTGGTTAATAGTTGGTGACTTACTTCAATAATAAATTTATTGATTGATTTAATTTAATGCAATTCACATTATTTGATTAAAAGTTGGGCAGTTACTTCACTAATTTTAATAATTAATTTTATTGAATTAATTTTGCGATTTGATTTCCCTAAATCATTTTTTAATTAGCTTCACTGATTCGTTGTTTTGAATGAATTAATTCACTTAACATTGGATACTGATTAATTTTAGTAAATTCAGTAGTATGTTGGAAAAGTGATCTCGGCTTGTGGTTACTAGTGAATAATTGTTCTATTTTTGCTTTTTTAACTGTTTGAATCTTATAGATTCATTGCGATATATTCACTTCATTGTTATAAACTAAATTATTTGCTTTTGTGTGTCATCTCTCATCGTATATTTGATTTATACAGAACTTCAATAGCAAAACACTTGACAACATTTCACATGTTAACCAAAACATAACAATAAACGTGGACACTGGTATTAGAATTTTAGTTTTTCTTGTCTAATACCTCATTATTTACGGGCAAGGTTGCAAACTTATTTATACATTTATTTAGTTTGTAAGGAGTAGTACCTACCACATCGTATAAGCAGTTTGGGTTGGCAGTTTGGCAGATCGACTGGCAGGGAGCTGGCCCAAACTGCCTCTTCTTACGAAACTAATTTATATCCATGAACTCTCTGCTAATGAAAACAGAGAGTGTGGTAAGATCAACCAAAATATCGCCACGAGACAGGTCCAGTAATTAGAAATTCGAAAAATTTATTGGTCCAATTCAAAGTTAAAAAGAAAATATATCGATCTAATTGATAGTAATTTCTAGTCAACCAGAGCAAACTTGTTTCAAAATGACTTTCAGGTGATTTCAAGATCATAGCTAATTATAATATTATCTTTTCAATATACCACATCAGCCTGCTGCAGTTAAACACATTACTATATCTAGTTTTACTATCTATCACATAATCGACGAATATTTTTTCTTCTCTCAATTATTCCATAGTGACTAGGTAGAAAAGAGCAATAATTTTATTCCTGATTTTAAAATATGTTTTATGAATAAACAGTGTGGGAAATTTAATTAATAAAAATCGAAAGAACGTCCTGGTGAATCTATAGATATATGGGATATGTGTAGAGAGCCTCTATAAGAGATATAGTCTCTAACAATATGCTATCTACTATACAAACTTTACCTAAGTATTTGCAAAATTTTTAGTATTATTAATACTGCATTGAGGTAAATCTTGGAAATATGTACCCTACAGGGGCGTGCAGTCCATGCAAGCAAGGGAAGCAGTGCTTCCCCTAAAAAAGTTACAAAACATCATATTCTAAAATGTACTTTTTGAAATAGGAGACAATTAATTTAGTTACATTAAAAGCGCTAAGAATTATCTTAATTATCCGGCCCATAACAACTGCGGCCTTGACTCCGACCGAGCCACAGTTAAAATCCAATGGAACCTATGCCGGCCGCTAGCTTCTATGCAGCCAAGCCATATGTAATGCATGTATGCTTGATCGCTTGTGCGTTGAGAGGTTAGTGAACTTTCCATCGCCTGAATTCATCTGCTGAGTAGTAGTGGTGTCAAAAAAGTAACTACTCGTTACTTTATATTCGTTACTATCCAATACCCGAAGTACCGAATACCGAACCGAGGACTCTGTCGTTACTTCGTTACTTTGAATAGAGTGATTACATATTACATTACACGGTACGGTAGTCGGTACTTACGAGACTCACCGCTATGGTCGGGTGGTCGTAGCATATTTTGTCGTATTTCGTCTTGTTACTTTGAAATATTTGCAGTGCTGTTCCATTGTTCTAATGAATTTTGGTTATGAAAGGTATGTCGATCAGCGACCTTATCGAATTTATGAGCTAAGGAGACATTATAGACCTTATATTAAATGGACTACTTAATTTCAGAGAGGAGAAGTAGTCTGAAGGGAACGAATGTACAAAATATATTATTTTTACATTTTAATTGGGACCTCTGAGTACCTGCATTTTTGATATTTTTTTTTATATTCTAAATATGTTGTGTTTGTTTAGTTTTCTAGTACTTTAGGGTTATTATGAGAATTGTTCATAAGTAAATACACAGATTATAAAGTATTTATATTATTTACTATGTAATAATGAAGATTTTTGCAGTTTGCGTTACATACATGTTTTGTTTCCTCATACCACGTATCTCTGTTATTTCATAATTATGAAAAAAGTTGTTGATGACCCAAATTGCCAAATATATGAAGCAAGTGCCTTAACTTCATACACGTTCGTAGTTAAACAGTATTTCACAAGACCACTTAGAATTTTCTTATTAGCCAAATAAAAATTATAATGATTGATAAAGATGAAGGTATTGCAGTAAACATTATGATAAACGATAGTAACCATAGATAAATATTAAGGGGGACAGTAACGAATCATACAATACCCAAAATATACCTACTAATCGAAGTAATCAAAGTAACGAAGTAACGAACATTTGAAATGATTACTTTATACCAAAGTAACGAAAAGTAACAAAGTTCAAACCTGGGGCGAAGGGAATTCAATGCTGCAAAAGCCCAAGCAGCCAGGTTTACCAAGAAAGCTTATACAGCGTGCCCAGACATCATTATGGCAGGATTGACCATGATGTAAGTAGTCAAAAGTAACGAAAATCGACACCACTACTGAGTAGTTGGGTGCTTTAAGCGGGCGCGGTAGCTATCGTTGGCGTAGGTTCTTTGTTTTAACGGTCCAGGATTTACTTAGTTTAATGGCTAATAGTAGAGTGCCCAACGCAGTAAAAGCCTTCTATAAATGATTTCTGTGGGCACCTCGGGGTTACAAGCTGAAATTTTCACAGAATGATGGCTTTATTATATTAATTCAAAATCCGAAGGTAATAAAAAATCAGAACGGGCAAAAGGGCAGTATACCTAAAAATCGAGATTATTATATGAACGTGTAGGATATTAAATTATGAATGATTTCATATATAATTCATCTACATTTTTGTACGAATTATATTTTTTATCATTGCTTGAAGTATGCAGATTACATTGGCTCTTACGGCAAAATAAATCAAAAAATTGAAATATCTCGCTTCGAACCTGGGCAAAATCTGATTGAAATATACTCATTTTTGTATTCACCTCGCATTCTCTCCGAAATGAAGGCTCAAATCAAAAAATTTTATTCTTGCAAAAAGTTTGCCTTAAGTATTTAGAATACATAGGTGCATGAATACATTTTTTTTTCTCAAATGGTAATGGAAAAATAGAATTAAATTTAAAAAAGTAATTTTCTTCAAGCAGCGACCGGCCGATCTCTCGCTTCCCGAGCACTCTCGTATCTCACTTTTCTTCATAGCTTCGTCTCTATCGCGCCTATTGTACAATACAATAAGTGCTTTTACACCATTACGGGTTAGAATACTAATAATAATAATAATAATAGCTATTATTAATTGAATAAAGTCAATGAAGACATTTTCGATTATACTGAAATTTATTTTTCCTATAGGTTGCTAGGTAATAAAGAAGTAGAAAACAAATCATATACTTGATGCAACTGCTATTAAAAAAAAACTAGCTTTTATTCAGAATAGAAAAACTGAAAATGTAAAATATCTTTATAATAACAAAATCTATTTATCTTCAGTGTCAGTATCTTCTTTAGGAATAGACACAATGACTTCAATATTGCCATCCAGTATTTTTTTTGCATGATCCTATGCAACCTATTTAATTTCTTCTACGTGTACAAGATTTGCTTTCATACAATCTAATAAAAATTTATTTAATTATGTTTTATTATGTACCGATTTAATATAATAACTTACCTTTTTACATCCAAAACAGTGGAATTTATTTATCCACTCTGTTTTTAGTTAAAACAAAAACAGTTAACGAACTTTTTATCTGAACGAGCACTCTCATCAAAAGAATTTCAAGTTCGCAACTATAGTGGGGGATTTACCAATATTTTTGATAAGAAAACAAATTGCGAACCAATTGACAACAAATTACTATCCTCTATAGTCACGAAGAAGCTGATACTAGGATTTTGTTGCATTATACTCTCTGCTAAACATTGTATGTATTATTTGACATGCATCGTGGACTCCAATGACACTGATGTACTTGTACTTCTGGTGCATATTAAAAATATATATATTTCTAGAGAATTTGGGGTAAAATGTGGAAGAGGAAATTCGGTGCGATATGTGGCCGTTCATGACACCAACCCAGAAGAAAAACTTGCAAAAAAATTACCTGCATTTCATGCTCTAACTAGTTGTCATACAACCAGCCAGTTTTCAGGATTAGGAAAAATAAAATGTTGGAAAATTTATTTAAATTATTCCGATTATTTAGACGGTATTGGGTCCAGGAATTTTCAGATGGCATGTTCAATAACATAGAGAAATTTATCATAAAATTATTTTCAACAAATCCAAACATTTCGTCTATTAATTTTTCAGGACACTATTGGCCTATTCATCGCTAACTGAAAAAACTAGCCCCTACAAAAAATAGTTTAAAATTTCGCAGTATGAGAGCACATTATCAATCTAAGGTGTGCTTCAGTTCTTTAGAAACAAATCCCCTATTACCAGAGGTAACAGAATGCGGATGGAAATTTGAGGAGGCAGGTGATATCCAAATCATCCTCAATTTTAACAACACCAGCATTTCCTTCGGATGTAAAAGTATTTTTCTTCAAACGTCAGTAAATCCGTCATTACTCGACTGTGTAGGCGGCAGTAAAGTTTCGTTTTTCCTCCGCCGGAGCTTTACTTTTTACTTTTCCGCCGGCGGAGGTAAAAGTGTTATCATAGCAACAAAGATACAATACAAACAAACATCAAAATAAGCGTCAACAACTCAAGAGTTATTAAACTAAAATTTGTATTTATCACTCAATGTGTGACTGCATTTCTAAAAATCACTAATTTAGGAACAAATTGGTTATTATTTAATCGAACTTACTCAATAACTGCTTATCAATACGGAATTAAAACGCAATCGAAAACGCAATTTTAAAAATATAATTATTGTTGACAGTGTTCACTGACAGCGTTATGTTACATTACTATAGCAACAACTTAAGCCTATTCACCGACATCGCACCGGTCTAAGCCGCCTTGCGAACCCACTTATCTTTAATAATAATTATTATTACTATTAAAAAGAGACGTTTTTGCATTAATTTGTCGACATTTGAAGAAAAAACAGCATATTTTATTTGGAGGAAAAGTTACTTTTCATGGCTTGCTCTCTATTACCAGCCTCACTCCGTTCGGCTGTTAAACACGAGCGCGCCATGAAAAGTATTACTTTTCCTCCATATAAAATAATATACTATTATTGCATGTGGATGTAAAAAAGGTAAATTATTATTAGATGAAATAGGTACATAATAAAACTCAATCAAATAATTTTTTATTAGATTGTATGGAAGCAAGCTTGTAGACGCAGAAGCAATTAAATAGGTTGCATAGGATCATGCAAAAAATACTGGAAGGCAATATTGAAGTCATTGTGTCTATTCCTGCAGGAGATACAGACACTGAAGATAAATAGATTTTGTTATTAT